>JABASF010000164.1:0-60152 GCA_019776145.1 Harlomillsia oculata | reverse complement strand
ATATGGTCGAGAATTTCTCGAGAATTCCCGGGAAATTTTTTTTGAGTTTCGAGAATTCTCGTTTCCCGGGATTCAAAAAATGACCCGAGATTACTATCCCTAAGTAAAAATAATAAATAATGTGTTTGAGTCGGTTCGTTCAAACGATAAGTGGTTCCGCTTTTGGGCCATGGCCATCAATGGGAATTATCTCATTAGGAATTCTTTCGACATTCCAAGAAATGCGTTTCCAACTTAATGATCCCAAAGAGAAACATCACTCCTGATGTCTGGATGGAACTGCATGAAACCGAAAACAAATGTCTTGTCTTATCGTTCTCTACACTCTCCTCCGCTTTCTTTTACACTAGTAGACAGATAATGCTTTAATTATACACAATTAGGAAATCGTAGTACAAGATTAAGCAATTCACTTCCACTCTCAGAAAATACTATGTACTATAATATATTAATATCATGTTTGTGTTGTGTAGGTATCATAAATCATAAAAGCTGATGGTGATGACGAATGTGAAGACAAAATGAGGCTGTGCCCAAAAGATCCAGAAAACAAATGCAATGATAATAATGATTACTGAATGTCAAATCCCACCAAGGATGTTTTCTTTATTAAAACTTGATATAATTTGATAAAATGGTACATTTTCACTACCCGCACTTCTTCAACTCTAATAATAATTATTTAAAATCTGTCAATTCGATCTATTAACAGTACTTAGTTTATACTTTACTTGGAAAGTAAATTATAGGAATAAAATTAAAAAGTCTCAAGTCAAGCATCACCATCAAAAATAACATTAACAGAATAAAACATGTCCAGCAATGCTTTTTAAATCATTAGATTCGTGCAATCTTAAAAATCTACATTTTGCTTGTCTTTGCTATTGTTTACATAACGTGTTGTTTCACATGACCATTTAAATTGATTATCTAATCATTTGCATGCAAAAATAATCATTGTAAAGTTAAAAAAGGATTTTCCTCTTTGTTAGTTGTTGAAATCTTCACTATAGTAGGTTACAAAAACAAAAACAAGAAACCCAGTATCTAATAAAACAACTGTCTGTAGTATGCTGATGAAGATGTATTTTGTATTCTTAAATAGCGTCATCGACATTTATATGGCCTTTTATAAACCTTGCACTTTAAATAAGGAGGTACAAGTTGCATCCGGTTCATAGGAATATGAGCTATCGGTACAATAGCACAATGTCAAATCGTCTTTGCATATAAGCCGTGGATTAGAGTACGAAAATGTGCATTTATTACTAATCTTATAATTAGTCAAATATGAAAAATTTGCACTCCTTGTACTTTTTAGTCTGAATCAGTTCTCACATTACTTATCAGTTCTTTTTTGCTTGTCTGTCTGTCTTGTTTCCTTTGGATGAGACGGAAACGGAAACTTGATTTGAACTTTTTTGCGTGATGATGCAAAATTCATATCAATAAGCAAAAATAATGTCTAATAATAGTAGCAAATACGGGAACAACTTGTTATTCAGAAGGTTGTCTACTACGTCAATAACTGTCTACTACTACGTACGTACCTCCAATATCGTGGCATGAAATTCAATTCAAATCACGAAATGATAGGAATGATTCAAACGAGGAAAGAGTCTTTGTTGTTTAATACACATAGATTTGTTTGAGTTGCTCTCTCGTCTCGTGAGGAATGGTGTAAATGTTGAATCTGTTCCGTTCAGCTTGATGTTGACGAATTTTCTTGGGGAAATTGATGATATGGAGAACTCTTCGGAATTTCTTTGAAGTGGATTTGGATTTTTTACTTCCATCGTCGTCGGAAGATTCAATTGACCCCGGAGGATGAGGAGAGCAAACAACACCATTTGTTCCGTACGAGTCCAAGTGTTGAAGGGATGGAGCCGAGCCCGTTCCATAACCTGAAGTGTTTTGGTACAGTCTGTTGAGATGATACTGTGATCGGTAGTAACTCGTTGAATACAGGAACCAAGGAGGACTTAAGGGTACTTGACTCGAAGAAGGCATTGATACTGCTTCAGTGCTCACGTCCAAGGATGACGTGTGGTGCAGTGGCGGCTCTGACCTTATGGACGACGAGGCAGACACTGTTCTCGACAGTGTTCGTCGTTTTGTGTTCGAGTAATCTTTCAGTCCAAATTCATTCTGACGAACGACTTCTTCAATGCTTTCACTTCGACGCATCTTTCTGTACATTATTCACAACAAAAATAAATTTCAACAATGAGCATTTCATCTCAACAAAGACTTTGAAGGAAAACAAGTTCATAATTCTAACGTCTGTTCTAAAGTTTGTTCTCATGGTCAAAACGGACCTGCTCTGCAGCAACGCAATATTACTATACTATTAATACTGCTATAGTCATAAAAATCATAATATAAACGAACGTTTTCAACATACCTTACGACCAGTGCGATGATAAAAATAGCACCAACTGTAATGATCAATGGGATGAGAAGAGCACAAACAATCAAAAAGTGGTAACTGTCTTCCGCTATTCCTTGACCTGTCAAACCCAAAAATACAGTTTATACATTGACATTTCACCTTTAACCTTTACTCGATTACAAGTCATTAGACTATGAGACTATTGCTAAATCCTCGTTTCATGGAATAGAAGCATTTAATGCACAGATGTCCTCATTTCTATTTTTATCTGTGTCACAAAAGCATTACGATTGCGCATGATGAGAATGCTGACCAATTGACCAGTATAACAAATTAACTATTGACAGGAACAGAAGTGTTATTCGGTTGTTTTATTTTGTCACCAACATTTGACCTATTAATCTATTGTTCAAATTATCTTGTACAAATGTACTACTGTCAAACCATTTTAACGGAAGCAAAGTCAAATGTGGAACAATTGTAGTAATTGTCAAGCCATAAAAAAAGAAAATCGAAACCCTCGCAAGTGCTTCATTCATAAAAAAGGGAATTCATTCAATTCATGTCATCGTGTCAGGCAAATGTGTTTTCTTTCTTTCATAATATAGTGTAGCTTCTTTTCTGGAACTTGAAGATTTTAAACTTCCTTATCAGCTAAGCTATACAAAAGATTCTTTAGTTGTGAGATCGGGGCATGGACCTTTGATCATTGAGGATTTGAAACATTAGAAATCCTCAAAAGGATTTCCATTTTCTACAACCAACGAACACGAAGCAAAGGAACCACACATGCAACCAAAAAGGAATAGGATATAGAAATGAATTGTTGCTAGCTTTTGCCTTGACTCCTTTGCAACCTACGTCAGTAGGGACTTAGGGACGGGGTCAAGGTATTTGGAAACTTAAGCTGGTTGAACCGAGTTGAGTCCTACATCTACTATCTACATTTCTACATCCTACTCCTACGTCAGACTGGAAAGTAAAAACTTGAGAGAAGAGGCATAAACAGAAGCTATGACGTAGATTCATGAAATTCAAAGGTGTAAACTGTGAAAGGCTTCAACAAACTGTATCTTATTGATGTTCATAAGATGTAAACAAAAGCAGAAAACTGGTTCATGGTTCCTCTTCTCAATTTACAACCGGGTTCACTTTTGTCTGATCACTAATACACGATTTCATGAGTTTCGTATCAAAAGGTCAACTATAGCAAAAGACTGACTGAGTTAGAAAAAATATTAATTTGTACTAATAAATACTAATATTCATGATTTCAATTTTGCATGCCCTGAATTGACGTGTGTACTGTGTACATTAGCTTTCATACATCTTCGACCAGTGTTCATTAATATTACATTTGCATTACTAATATTTTAGCAATCGACCAGAAAACTTGCATAAAGCAATAAAAAGTTCATTACCTGAAGTACTAGGCAGCGTACTTCCGCTTGCTGTCACATGAGATCCTGAAATGGAAAAAGAAAATAATTTTATATTAATTAAAAACAAATTTTGATTTTTGTATTGATCAATTTCATAAATTACATTGAAAATTATAAATAATCAGGAAGAACAAGAAGGAAAGGAAGGAGTAGAAGTGAAAGTATATTTTCCTTATGGAAATGGAAATGAGTTGCGTTGCGTCGGAATGATAAAATGTACATTATATCCTGCTAATGATGGATGGTGATATCGTGATGATAATACCTAGAAATTCGTTGTTTCGTTTCTGATGTTCGACGAAAAGACAATGAAATGCCACAGTCGACAACTCTGGTATTACAAGTGCGTTTTCTCAGACAACAACGTAAAAGAAGCACAGGTTATAAAAATACAATTTCAATTACGTCGAAGGAAGAACGAAGGAAACAAAGCGTGCGAATTGTTTTGTCACTACTCTGTCCTCGACCGGAGCCAACGAGCAACTATGAATTCGATCAGAATCTCGACTTTATTTAGCCAGAAGTGTCAGTGTCTATCAACCTGTGTGATGAGTTGATGAGGATGAGTTCGAGCTCTCATAACTTAACCCTAACCGCATTATTGCACACCTCTCCAGTGCTAAATGACTTGGTTCATGGGAAGCAAGCCAGCGACTCATTCCTGTTTGTATTTGGTGTCGTATAGTCGTAGTCGTATCTTGTAAGCTATATTTGAAGCATCCACGCATATAAATTCAAACAATTGAGTCAACTAAAGTACGTAAGTGCACTGTGAGTTTAGAGTTGTCCAACAAATCTGCTGGAACACCAAACACGCTTCGAGCTCGTGTCTGAAAATAAATTAGAATTTCAATCTGTTCAGAACATGCTATTAAGTTTGAAAAAGCCAAAAGCTCTTCATGCCACACACACCAAAACTAATCATTCTTCTTCATTCATTCCTTCAAAAAAACATCTCATCCATACTCCATACACAAAAATACCAATTATCTATTAACCTCAGCTCACAACATCTCATTTCCACTCGGCCACCAACAAAAATGCTTGTTCCTGCTTTTTCCTCTTAGAAATGGAACTTGAGTGCACCACATTTCCAATGAGCAATCAAAAAATCCTAAAAACTCTTGTGACTCGGGCGTGATGAGTGACACTCGAAAACATGGCAAGCCTCAACGTAAACCTCCTTAATGCGGTTTGGGTCACTTGCAAAGGAAACTACCACCACCAGTCATAATATTCCATTATTCATAACAACCACGAACTCGTTGGAAGAAATCTTTCCAGGCAAAATTAGTCGGACAGGAGGGTGCAGTGCTAATTAACATCACGTCAAGTTTGAAGGATCTCATTCATAACTCACTCTCAGATGTGAGTCATTGTTTACCATACAAATCTTTGACAGTCAGCACAGTGAATATCTGCTAGTGATATCTGAACGAGGCTTTACTCATCTGTGCTCATATTTGCACACATTATGAAACCGCAGATGTGCGCTGAAAACTGAACTTTTAACGATTGCATTATTGAAACCTCAATGCTTATTCCAAAACATTTTTTTATCGAGCTGCATTTATAGTGCTATCGCTATCAGTAACACAATATTTTGCTTTTAGATTTTAGACGCAAATAACGAGGAAAACTCGTGAGTATTTTTCCTATTTTATCACCCAATGTAATATATAGTGCGCAGTATGCGATTCATCATTAACATTCGTTAGCACTCCCTGTTTTATGTACATTTAATGAGCTGTTCTTCAATTCTTTGAAGTACAGCTCATTCAATAATCAATAATATAGGAAATAAATGACGAATTTCGGTACACAACATTCAGACTTCAGACATTCAAAACACAACATTGTAAAAATGGTAATGATGGTGCAAAGGGATTATCAAAATAAGTTCTACGACTTGATTTGTCTCGACTCTCGCGTTTAATGCAAAATAATGCTCCAGTTCTAAAATATTATATAAATATTATGAACTATTCTATATAGTAGTACGACTAATCTTTGTACACACAGCTATGGGATTATGGGACCCAACAACAAGGCATCGTAATTCGTAAATCGTAAATATTTCCTTGTCCTCAACTCAGGAATTTAGTAGGGCAAACGGTGAGGGTTATTCGATACTAGGTTACTTGCAACCTGTAATTGTAACGTAACGTAAACGTAACTGAGCCCAAACCACTCAAATGACAGAAACCCGTAATAACGAAGGGCAGAGGAGGCAGAAGGATTCAATCAAATGGAAAAATTAATACGTTGACCTAATCAATTAACGAAGGAATGCATTCACATGAAGGTAAACTGCAGAAGATGGGTCATTGTCAAACAGAGCACATCCGCAGATTGAGTTTGTCACCTGTCATACATTCTTCATTTCCATACCTTCATTACAATTTCAATTTACGATGGTATTCCGTTTAGTATCATCAAAATAAGAAACAGCGTTTGAATAAGAAGACATATCAACATTACATCTGTTATTTAATGATAAAAAATTAAATTATAAGCAGAAGTCAACTGAAACAAAGACAGACGTTAAAATAATAATTCTAAATTGAAATACCAGTGAAAAGTTGGAACAGATTATAACAATTATAAGTACACGAAAACGTTAATAATTAATATTAAATCGTAAAAACGTAGTGCCCAACGTACGTAATTAACAGTTTGGCTCTACTTCTGAATATTTGAGTTTAAGCAAATATTGAGATTCAGTCTTGTCTTGATTAAGAATTTTGCTACCGCTTCATTACAATTAAAATCATTATCTCCACGAAACCGCATGCTTTTAAGGTGAGAATCGTAGTATTAACTCCATGAATATCCTTCTAAGGTCAATTCGTACGTCAGCAACACGTCAATATAGTTCGAAAAGTAGTTCACTCCAGTACAAATCCTCATTCTTATTAATTAAATGTGCAATGAAGTGCAATGCACTTCAAGGGATACTCTCTTACACCTTATTAAGTGAGGTTCGAGTAGCTTTACACTATATTCTCCAGGTTTGTCCAGCCCCAGCCTATCCCAACAGTGCAAAACTGCAAAACTGCTTGTCTGTCAAGGACCAAACACCAAACCCAAGAAAATGTGCATAAAGTCTGCCTCTGTATGCAATTTCTAGTGATATTCATGCAAAACAGGTTTACGCTTTCCGGCAAAATCCTGCTGTCTTTTAAGACAATATCTCTTTCTTCTCATTCACGCAAAAAAAATTCGCAACTCTCGGTTTCACGCATTGTTCCCCACTCGAGGATAATCAGCTTGAGTAATATTCACATGAGCAAAAATGTGGAATGGTCTGACTGGGAGACCGTGCGCAAATGTTTATCTTTGCTTTAAATCTAATGTAATTACTATTAAACTTCTTTCCACTTGAATGGAACTTTTATTCTCGTCAGTTTACATTATCCAGTCTGTGTGTTCTGCCATACATTTCATGACCGGCTCAGTAAATCCATTTCAAATGCATTAACTACGAATTATGATCGTTAATTCAACTTGAACAACTAAATATGAAACAATAGTTCGTCTTGAAAATATTCCGACAAGAATACCATTAAACCACGTGAAAAATATGGGACTACAATGCAGTATTATTGCGGAATTCAATGAGTCATAGTCAGAAAAACTTCAGTATGTGGTAGACGTAATCTTCAACATTGTTTCCATACTACATTATTGTGTGGAAAAAAATATGGAAGAAGAGGAGGAGATGAAAAGATGAAATGATGAGAGATGATGATGAAAGTGTTGACGACTGGATGAAAAAGGAGTAAGGGTTTTTCAAAATTTGCAATAGCAAAAGCAAAGTACAAAATTAACAAATAATTACAATCCCAAAACTGCGAGTTAAACCTTTAAAAACATGGAAGGTATGTACTGTGTGTGCAACAGTTTGCTAAGCTTTAAATGGGCAGGGCATCACACGAGTCACGACTGGATTTGATTTCAAGTAGCTCCAGCTTCCAGAAGAAGTACTTAAAGCCACATTGCAGACTGGACCATTTTTTTTGTACAGAGACTTAACATCGTGGGCAAGTTCTTAAGTACTAATTAATGGATGGAAGCTTGAAAACGGGTTACTATCCTATACATGTATAAAAATTGAAAGCAGTTAACAGGAAACCGTGAAGAGCAAAAAATTGGCAAATTGCAAAGTTTCGCATTTCTGGCAAGAAACACTGGATCTCGCCTGCTCCATATGCAAATGACTTTTACAAAACCACACGTAAAGGTCACACCAGCAAAACTAATGAATACAAATGTCAAATGACGAATTTGAAGGAATGAACAAAGTTTAATGTTTAAACTTTTACCTTCGCAATTTGTAATTTGAATTTCAAAAGTGGCAAAATTACCTGTGTCAATTGTCAATTGTGCGGATCGTTTTATGGCTCACGGCTCTTGTGATGTGATCGTTGCGCTCCTGCTTCTTTTCACTTTATGCTAATTAACGATAACTTTTGTGTCGTATTCATATTACTAACCGAATTATTTTGCAAGGAGTGTGGCAGTTGGCATATTATTTGCTAGTAAACTGTTCGCTAGTAAACTGTTCAATTATTCAAAGACTTGAATTAGTAGCAGTTGACATTGACATTGCCTTCTCCCCTTGCCTCAATTCGACATTAACTATTAATGAAATTATTACTTAGCTAGTTTAATAATGCTATAGAATTCCAATGATGTCACACATGAAGCATCGCAGCAAAACCAAAAGCGCTTAAAGTTGACATTATAATTGATTTTCATTGCAAATTCATTCCAAAACATATTTTTGAAGTGCTAAAGGAACGCTAAAATAACCTTCTCGTAATGTTCATTTGGAGACATTCACACATCGTTTGACATTGAACTCACAAGTCAGACGAAAGGCAAAGAGGTGATTTCATGAACTGTAAAATACATCTAAAACTTTAGCAAATTGTATTTTTGTAGGTACGTGAAGCAATATGACATGACGCGATTATTCAAAAAATCGTCGAGTCATAATCTTTTAACTTTTATGAAAACGAGGGAGACAAAGGAAATGCCGAATGACTATGAATGCATAAAAAAATAATAGTTGAAATTACAAATACTGCATTCCGGTGGTGGTTGCACAATTCACCTTTGCTTTCGAATGTCATTAAAGATCAAGTGCAGAAGTACACACAAAATATCCATAAACAACCCAGGCCGTAAATCGTATAGTACTCAAATGATAACCGTAGGTGGTTTTTATGTAACAACAATAAACAACGCTCAAAGACTGAAAGATTGCGTTAAATAAGATTTTATGTAACGTTGCCTTGCAGCGGTTGCAGCCACAGTCACACCACCAACAAGCCACAGCCATCCCATAAGCCACAACTATACTTTTCAAAAGTAGTGGTTTTGGTTTTAAGTTTTGCCAAACTTTTAAAAAACCTTTGTTGTACATAATAAGCCGGTGTATTATACAATCTTCAACGTGCAAGTTTGCATGTGAATTTGCTATTTCCTATAAATCTATAGTTTAGTAGTCTGGATTCTGGAACCCGCTGTGTTTTGCGTGGGCAAAAGTCCAAACTGACACATACACGTTTTTAAAAGCTTTTATGTCAAATGTTCTTTAAAGAGGAGAGGAAAACATGGAAATGATGCAGAACAAAGAGAAAAGCCGTGAAATGAAATCATTTTTAAAGAACGCACGCTTCATGCAACTCACCATTACTGAATTGAGTAGGTGTTGAACTGCTGTGTAGAAATGCATTGATTTCTTCTACAATGGAAGGGTAATGTTGCGAAGGATTGTTCAAGTGCACCAAATGGTGATTGACTTCAATCACCTCGTCACTCGTTTCGTCTGCTGCATTCAAAGGCGGCATTTTCCTTTTGATTTGGAAAATTAGGAGGATAACACTTGAGAAATTACGTGACACTCGTGATCCTCACACTGTAACACGCAAACCAATAGTTTTCAGTTAATAATGTGCTGTAATTAACGATCAGCAACACATCTCAGTGCATAATAGTAACACATTGAAGATTGAACTTTAAGTTCAAAATGGAGAGAAACCAATATTATTGTTGCCTGTTGCAATTTTCCACGGCCACGACGCAACGAAATGTTCATGAAAAGTTGTGTTGTGAGTTTCGATATGTCGTCACTGAATACTTAAAAATTGTGTTAATTAGTAAATTAGTACGGTTCATGGCCATGCGCTTGCACCACCGTATTTTGGACGAGGTCGTCTTCGAAAGGAGTCCGAAACATTATACCATCCCTGTTCATTTTCACATTTACACGTCATTGTAAATCACCATTTAATTATGACGGACGCACACAAACACTCAATTTCTATGTGTTTCACAGGTTCACAGATTCGCACAACCAACGCATGAAAAACAACCAGGAAATGGAATCTTATAAAATAATCCGGATGTATTGATTATTCCTTCCTAACAATGTAATCAATAACATTACGGTAGTTCAAGTTCAAGCGCATAACTTCACACTTTTCACGAATTACAATAAACAAACAAACTCACTCTCTCAGGTCTTTCACTCAATCAGTTTTGTCATTGATTTATAAAAGACCGATAGACAAGTTCATTTGAGTATATGAAAAACGGTTTTGATGCTGGTTCAATAATTCAATACATTCTATAGCAGCATCGCCTTCAAAACAATCAAGGAGATGATGATGACAGCTCGACAAATGTCAACTACTGTACTGCTGGTGCTCTGCCAGTTTTCTCTCACCTTTAACCAGACTTGAACACTAACGATGACTGTAAAAAATGTAATAGTAATCGACGCTTATGAGTACGACTGAGTGCGTAGTCTCGTGATAGTAAATAGGAGTAGCGTGTCAATTTCCCTTCTCAGTTGGAGTTGGAGAGTTGGAATTCATTAGAAACAAAAGAAGCGTTTGAGTTGTGTTCAAGTAGACTTGCGGATGAACGATTTCCTTCCTGAGGATATGTTGAACTGTCCATTTCACACTACCAGTCGGTCATGCTAACTATTGGTGTTTTGTTTAACGAAGACGATGATGAGGGCGATGAGGCTGTATCGATGTTTAATATCACGTAGAAATCACGTTCACAGTCTCACAACAATTGCGTTCACAATTCCTTCATTGGAGAGATAATAAGAGACAACAAAGCTCAATTCGATTCATTTTATCGCTGATTGAGCATGTCTTCCGCAAAAGACGACACACTCAAAACGATGCTTATTGAGTTATTCGTTAGATACTACTGGTATGTGTTGGTTTGCTACACGTCAGTCAGAACCTACACAAACATGAACGAAGAATGGGTAATAAACAATTTTCATCTTGAACTTTGTTCGTAAGAGAAATTGTGGATTGTTGGTACTAATACTAATGCTATACGAATAGCCAGGAAATGTATAGGATAATACTAAGACGAGATAAAAGACTTACAAATTCTTAGTAAATTGTTCCAATGTTTTTTCCTGAAGTTATTTTGTCTATGGGAGGAATTTGAACTCTGATTTCTAATCAAACAAAGTTGACAAATGACAACACTTCAGCAGAGATAATCCAAGACGAAGGCACCAATAGGAAATGTTTTGAGGTCTCTTATAGCAGTGCGTAGACAATCTTTTTCTTGTTGAGTTGAGTTATACTTTATACAGACAGATTTGAACTTGGACTTGGACTCAGGACATCGCGACACATGAAATGAACTAGACTTGAGCAATAACAATGCATTCGCTGCTCTGAGTCAGTCAAAAAGGTACACCTACACCGTTTCTTCAGAAAGTCTGTGTCTGGACCAGAAAATCCCCCACATTTTCATACAAAACCAGTTGTACTTCTTATTTCTTACAGAGTACTATACAGTATGCTAAACATTACGGCTTATAAGGAATAGTAATTTCTCATCCAGCCGGCTATACTACTTCTCAAAAGAATTCACAAACGCGGTCTGTATATTAAATGCTGTAAAGTTCCACTAGTCATGACCATTACAGGTGCTCATCCCATACTAAAACATACTTGGTAAAGGTAAGTAAGTTGAACCTCTATGGCCCGACAAACGGGCACAGGTAGGTACATGAGACATGGACATGACTTTGTTTCGTCTTCGTCGCTTTGGACACTTCACTTCTTCTTTCCAGTCTCTCTACTTATTCAGTTGTCCAAGTCTCAGACTTGATGTACTGCACTGTCCACCCGTCAACTGTGCGCTGAGAATTGCAATTTCAGTTTAATAGATTATATGAAATCTAATCTACATCTATACAGAGTATAATATGTCTTCTAGTTCACATTCGTTTGCTCAGAACCCAGAATGTATAAGGTAATCTTAATACCAGTCTGAGATGAGTCGGCAAAAATGTGGATTTGGATAGGATAGGGGTAAATCTTAGCTTTACTCTTCTACTTTAGGTATTTCTTAGAATTTTCCATAGTTCATCTGTCTATCGTAGTATAAATAAGAATTAAAATACAATGAAATCCTGGAAGTACTTTTTAAGATGGGCTACAGGAACCAAAAACAAGACGGCTTTAGGATACAGGTCACAGGATTAGCTAATGCTAATGCTAATGCTAATGCTACCAACTTGAAGTTTTAGGTGATTAAACTCACTCAGCTACTGGAAATTCATCTGAGAAAATTACCACGAAGTCACGGGAGTCAAAGAGTCAATTGACGGCACAATGCCCTGAGTTTTGAGAGACGGGAATGATGTAGCTTAAAAAATGCACTTTTCTTCGTTGGTTCGTGTGGCAAGGCAGGCGAGATTTTTCTTAACACCTTTGGCCTTTGGATGTAAACTAATTTTTCTTTCGAGGTTTGCAACTTCACTGACAGACTATCCCACAGAGCAAAGACTTAAGTAAAGTATTAGGACCACAGTGTCGATCTGCTTATTGTAATTATATATTTAGAAATTCAGCCCTGTGTGGGTATACTGAAGTTTCGGTTTCTGTATGCTTGACAAACGAGAAAGAAGCATAAAATGAATAAAATCTAAAAGTCAAGGATATCATTAAAATATTGAGAAATAAGATTCGTATTCCTGCCTATGAACTTTAAAAGTATAGTATAGCTTGAGGACAGAGAAGTCCACGTCCACAGTCAATGCACATAATCCTGTGATATTGTTCTGCCTTGTCAAAAAGTCAAAAGTGTGACAAGATCTCAGGATTCATATGGAGATGAGATTGTCTGAATCGACATGGATAGCATGAAGATTTTGTGAGTATTAAGTGACGCAATGCAACCGTTGAAGCAGAAGGAGTAAAATGTTTTGTTAACCTCGCATGAAAAATTTACAGGGGCACAGCTTTGTAGCTTTACAAGCTAATACCGGTTTAATCACATTTGATACTAAACTGCCACACAGCAGCTGAAACGATCAGCATGTCATGCCAATATGATGTGCCAATCAAGTCAATATGCTTTTACACAATGAAGTAATTTCTGTACACCTTATAGTGTATATTGTATAAGAATAATACGAAGCTGGAGCTATAGAAAATCGCAACCTTGCAAGTCTGGAAGACGCCATCCTTATCCGTCTTGACTGGCTCTTCATCCTCAACCTCATTTATTATTCCATGAATGAGAGGCAACAGGATCATAACTCATTTCTTGAGCGCTTGTCGATTTCATGATTGCAATCTTCCTTGGAGATGTAAATTCGTAATCATCTTCCGTTCTTGTTTTAAAGAGAAAAACAAAAGTAGTTGATGATCATGTTGCTTTTTACAATACTTTTCCTTTGCGGAATTGGTTTGCGCTGTAAATAAAATTCATTCCAAGAAACTGACAACACCCTGAAATGAAATATAACACTTCCTAACAGAATAGTTTGTAAACAAGTGAAAAAAAGATGGTTATATATTACAATTTGAAAACTTCATGCAATTCTTCCTCAATGTGGAATTGAAAAACACACTAATAGCTTTTTGTGTCTGTGTTAACCAGCATTGTAATCTTCAGCTTTAATGAAGTTTTGTGGAAAATTTTCCCATGGTTTATTGCGCTATGATTTTGCAAAGAATACACGAGACGACGAGACTCATCCTGGAAACATCAATTGTGCATTAAAAAAGCAAAATAAGTAAATAAGGCATTAAAATGGGTGGAATATTCGACCAAGTGAGAGCAAAATCTTTTCTTTTTGTGGATGAGTCACTAAAACATTCGTTATCCATGCCCAACTCCAGAAATAATATTGTCGGCAACAAAAAAAACGAGGAACACGCTCTCTCGTGCCTCATGCCTCCATGCATGCATCATGTCTAAGAATTGCTCTGGTTAAGATGTTCTTTTTTTATGACCTGCTGAACAATGTCTGCATTGTTCTGTCCTTTACGTTCAGTTTTCCGTGAGTGTCAACATTAAAAATTGTGATTAAGTTGGTTATTAAACGCTTTTATGCGTCTTATTTTTTGCGTACTGGATGAAAGGATGAAACATGAGCATAAGAGACCATTTGAAAATCATGATGACTTCATTTTTGCTAGCTTGACTCGTTACCTATGAAATATAGACGGTTAATTAGCTACATTTCACAAAGTCTCTGACACTCGGCTAGGTTCTAATAAATGTATCCTTTTCAAGAAACCAGTAAAAAAAGTCGTTAAAGGATTTTCTGGAAATGGAACGTACTGATCCGTATCGTAAAGAATAGTCCTACTCCTACAAGACCTAGTCACAAGACCCACAACTCCGACAAGGTACAACATACAATCAAGAACAAGATTATCTTTGCAGCCTCCAGCTACTCCAGCAGCATTCGTTTTATTCTTAGAAACATACGAGTTTTTGTTGCAAATCCGGCATTTCAAGCCTAGGCTATCTCAGTTTCTGCTAAGTGTATCGGCCTTGATCTTGCGGTTTTGATCATTTTTGTTGAAGGATAAATCGTGTGCACACGGTACTCGACATACAACCACTTGCAACAATTTCAGCGAGTTTCAGTACCACACTCAGACTCAACTGACTCAAGCTAACATAACATGTAACAGGGAATCTTCCACGAGTACGCGTACGGTATACAGGTATACTGTATGTATACTGTATTGTAAAAATATTTAAGTCTCGTAGTAGCTCCTTAAGAAAATTCTTAATAAAAACATGTGAACCTACACACTTCACACAATTCAGCGCACGTGGTGAGATGCTGAGATCATACTGTTTTTTCACATGGACAAGCTTGACTTCAGTATCTTAATTAGTAAGTTAGTACTATAAACTAATGTAGAAAAGTAACCGTGATCGTTTTCATTGGTTAAATTATGAATAAAAGCCATCTTGTAATTTCATTAGATCAGGTTTCAAACTTCAATCAAAGACTATTGTTGCATTTGCATTGCAGAATATAGAATGTTGGATGTATAGAATATTACATGTTGGATGTGGAAGTGGATGTGATGAAATATCTGACATTATTGCATTCTTTACCTGAGATTTGACAAGTTTATCTTTAATATGCAGACCGTTCGAAAATTCATGAAAGGTAGGGCAGTTTCGCATTCGCAAATAAATAACAAATCATAAATTCAGTTGGTCGCCAGTACAAATTCCACTTTCCATATTTAAAACTACGTGTTGGGTCGCGTTTCGTACCGTCGCAGAATGAATTTTCATCATCTTCTTTCAAAGGAAATGCCCTCATTTGCTTAACAGAAACACGTCATTGTCATTAGAAGCATGGCGACCTGGAAAATGGCAACGGTGCATGACACCCTTTTCCCATTTTTTTCTGCTTGGCTACACGCATTAATGAAGGAAAGACTAATCAGTAATCACTAATCATCCTTGTTTATTTTCATGAAGATTTTTAACTTCAAGTACAACTGCGTTGCTTTGTCTTGAGCGAATTTGCGTGGTAAAAAAAGAGACCACGTCGCGTCGCCATTTTCGTTTGTAGACACGTTGACATTTTTGTCTCCTTGTCCATGCAAATGTAATCAGTCCGTAATGAGAGGTAAATGACAATGCGAGATGTTGCTCCACCAGGCTTTGCGTGCTTAATTATAATTTCTGTGTCTATATTTAGCATTTTCTAAATCTTTCGAATGGAATGTACTCTTCTTTTGCTTCATGATAACTTTTTTATCCTAATACACTCTGAAAGTAATAACAATGCATCTATTTTATTAATATTGGATCATTTGATCAGTTTATTGGGTCCATTTGTCTGCATAACAGTCCACTGAAACTGTGCAGTGATGTATATAATAACAATGACTGATTCGAAAAGTTCATGTAATCGAAGACAGTAAAAATGATGATGAATTCCATGATTCCATCCATAAAACTTTATGGATATTAGTTTTGAAAAACGTGAATGAGTTAGATAAGTGTAACCGCATACCAAACCACACCAAAATACATAATGTTTTCTTTTTTTTGTGATCTCTGAAGATTACGAAACACTGTTATTTATTGGTCATTATTCATTATATTATCGTTTCATAATGGCTCATGTCAACTATCATGTCACAATAGGGCTCTCGGCTTGTTGAAACAGACATGGTTTTAGCATTTTATATTTTTAATTTTTAAAAGCCCCAGGTTCAGAACTGCAACTTTATCTGCATTGCATAAATTGCATTGTACTCATACTCTTTTACGCTGAATTTTTACTTTTTTACTTTCTTTCTTGGCGAAAAAATGCAGTGTTTACGTGCACTGGGGCAACTTGGAATAAACAGGAAAAAGTTGCGAGAAAAATAAAAGCGGTAGCACACGATTTGACTTCATATGTTAAACTGCGTCGCACTCTCACATTGGAACTGGAGAAAGTGGAAAATAAGTCGTCAAACACTAAACATACTCATCACGATTTTCAATATTTCAAATTACGATAATCTCTGACACTTCCAAAATATATTAGGTAATCCTGATAAATTATTAAACACGGATCAACACGGATCATTGGAAATATGGTGAGTTCTTGTGTTTTTGGTTGTTGTTTATTTGGTTATATAGACATTTAAATAGAGTTTGTTTATAACACGTGTGATCACATGTAATTCATTTAAAATGTTGCAGTTTTACCGTTTTACGTTATATTTTATTATTTTGTTGATTTTTAGGAAGGAAATTCACCTCCACCCAGCGACAAAGCTGGGAAATCTTCAGGATCAGGAGCTTCACCAGCCCGGAAAGCGAAAACTACTGGCGACAAGGAAAGTGACGAAGATTCTGAGTCTGAATCTGAATCGTCGTCTTCTTTAGCTTTAGACACTTTTCGACAACAATGGGAAGCAGAATTAAGAAGTAAAGGAACGTTGACATCCACGGATGCTCTCAAGAATAACAATGCTAATCGAAGTGGAAGTAACTTTTCGACAGGAGGAAATAGTAATGTAAATGTGACAGTTCCTGGTAGCGGTTCGAATTCGAACGTTGCGAGTTCCTGTCCAGGTGGAAATAATAACGGGAATGATGAACAAGCCAAAAGATTATTTTTAATGGGTGTTCGCTTGGAACGACAAGGCGAGTTTTATGACGCTGTTCGTTGTTACCGTCGAGCAATCCAGTTGGTTCCTGATATCGAATACCGCGTTAGCAGAGATGTGAACAATGAGACTTCCGACCCAAATTCTAGCATTGCGACTCCAAATGAATCCGAAGATGAGAAAGAAGACGTCAATTCAGATGAGGATGATGATAACGAGGATCCATTAATTATAAATTTCTTGCGCTTCATTGAACGCAGGGAATGGCTGTTTTTTGAAAAGGTCAAGACTGATAATAGGATCCATTTGAGTGATTTCCCCGTCGAGCTTTTGTCTTATATTTTGCGGTACGTTAACATAAGAATCGTGTATAATGATGAGATTATGTGGTTTTACTGTTTATTCTTTGTTGTCTCTGATTGTTTATTTTTAGATGGGTCGTGTCCAGTGAGCTGGATGTTCGTAGCTTGGATGTCTTGTCCTCGACTTCCAAAGGTTTCTATTGTCTCTGTCGCGATGATCAGCTGTGGAAAATGGCTTGTCAAAGGTCAGCCCGGTTCAATCATTTTCAATTAATATATACTGACATGAAATCTAATTAATATTGACCTCTATGGTTTTACAGGGTTTGGGAAACTTGCAGTCTCGTAGGATCAGAATTCTCGTCGTATAGAGAAATGTTCCTGTCCCGACCCAGGGTACGGTTTGACGGATGTTACATCAGTAAAGTTACATACGTACGACCCGGTGAACACTCATTTCAGGATCATACATACAGGTTTAATAAATATAAATTATACTTAAACTGATCAGTGATTATTATACGAAATCGTTATCTTTGTACGTCTCCTTTGCACGTGCAGTGCAGGTGCAGAGTGCAGATCTAATGTAATCGTACGTAATCCATAACCCTTAAATCATATGAATATTTAATCATTTAAAGGCCGTGGCACTTAGTCGAATATTTCCGCTACATACGCTTCTTTCCAACTGGTCACATCTTATTCTTAACAACGGCGGATCAACCAGCAATGACAGTTAGCGGATTACGTGAACGAAATCCTCGGAATGTAGCAGTGCTTCGTGGCCGATATCATCTTTATGATCACGGAATGGTGTCTGCATTCGTGAGGAAAACCGTGGTGAATTCGTCTGTCCTTACAGCAAGAAGTAGCAAAGCAATTCGAGAGCCTCCGGAAGTGACGAATTTTCATATGGAATTTGAAATATCGAAATTGAAGAACCGTCCAAATTGGATTCTTAAATGGGTACATTATTCTATGTATTCGGCCAAGTCAGCATTGTCTGGTGGTCACAAGAGAATAGCTCGAGCACCTGAGCTCCCAAATAATAACACTATGATAACTACATTTGAATTGAATTCTACCAAGTACCCAGCATTGTATTTTTCACGTGTGAAATCCTACACTACAAATGCCGAACATGTTCTAGAATAATCAATGAGCCAATGTCTCTAAGTCTAATAAATATTGTATATCGTCTTTTGAACATTACTGTATAACCTTAGCTCACAATTTAAATTCCTCGAATCGTTACTTTATTAAGCTTCAATATTGCAAGTGTATTGTAGTAAAGTACCTAAGGTATAATAATTAATAATACGTGCAATCATGCAGTCGATGTTATTGTCGTTGGTTATAACTTAAATGTATTATTATGTTATGTTAACCTGAAAGTCTGTACTTCTGAGACTAAATTATGACTAAATTCTTCATTGCCTATGTTTCGTCTATGCGTGAAACTTCTAAAAGTCAACCCAGTAACATTTTCACAATATGGAAAAGCACGACAAGTGTACACTTGCATACAACATGCAGTGTCACTTCCATGTAACGTGCATATAACGTGACATTTTTGACTGGGAAGCCAAAAGGTTCGAAATTAATTATTATAATACCTTCCGTGGTTTGAGAATTGAACTTACAGTTTTCCAATATGCATTATAGAACTAGGAATTTCACTGCCACAGGAAGATTGGAACTTCCAAATGATTTAATACAAATAAATGGTGGAGAAGACAATTCCAAAAAGTGGAAGCAAGGCAATGAATCTTTACGGTTCTATCTTTCGAATACGGTCGTGGTTTGCTAAGTTAACCGATTGTATTTTTTGTATTGTAGGTTTGCTAAACTGATTACTTTGATCCAATTTTGATAAAGTTAGAATTTGTGAAATGGTATCCAGTAATTAGGAAAGTGTAAGAATTTGTCGGTGGTTGGTTATATAGCTTGTTTCTTAGACAGAATGAAAATATTCAGAGTAGCATTCATTAGGAATGAAAAAGATTTAGTGGGAGGAGGATCGTGTGATTCGTGTAATGTTATAACATTGCGGTGTAGATAGCCACTCAACTCCGGCGAGAAGAACGTTAAATACAGATGATGCAGCTTATTTATGTAGCTGATGTGTCAGGTTCTAAGACTCGGAAAAAGTTGACAGGCAAACGAGAGACGAGATGTTCGTTAGTCAGTTTGAGCTTGAGCTGTTGTTTCTTCTGACTGCTACTCCACTCTTGCCAAGAATCCGCAACGTTTGGAATTGCAATGCAACAGAGCAAGAGAAAAGATTTTTCGGTTATTGAGTATATCTGTGCATCTTTGAAAAAAGCTTTTAACATTGTCAGTCGTACACTTCCGTATCTGCTGTATCTGTAAGTTCCAATCTCGAACGTAGCAGGGACAACCGAAGAAGAAACATAAACGTAGAAACTGTCCCGTAGGGATAATGCAGGAAAAACCACAATGAATTGAGTGAGTTGAAGAAGTCAGGAAGTCATGTCATGGGGCGAGCACACTATTCTTTTCTCATTCCGTCATTCCATGGGCCACTCAACACTTGGTGAGAACACAAGTCGTCCAATACTTATACTTATAACCGAGTCCTCTGCGTCCGCACAAAAAGTGAATCTTCTTCAACTTGGTTATTTTTAGCAATTGGGAACAATTTAGTTCAGTAGCATTCATGCAAATATAAAGAAGATCAAAGCTGGAAAAGAGAGGTCATTTTGGCGGGTGATGGAATCACGCTCGGTGGTGGTGGCACAGAACGCCGAGGAGCTACTAATCCCACCACATCATCAACGCTGACTCCTGTCACAATAAAAACCGAGATTGCAAATTGCACTCAGGATTCGTTGCGCCACATCGATCAGGATCAAAAACGCACACACACATATACCGTGACAAACTGTTCCGATTTCGCATCTCTCCCGGGTGGAGGGACGGCGGTTGACACTTGCAATGACGTGTTCCTGTGTAAAAACTTTACTCTTTTTTATGATGTTGCTTGTGCCAGTGTTCACGAAGATTTTTGATGTCAAATTATTCAACGAAAGACTTTATCAAGGTTTGTTTCCGAGAATTTTGTAGCCAATTTCCGTTTCCATTATTCATATACCTTCGTAAGCTTCCATGCAACGATGCAACTATTACAATAACGTTGAGGTGGGGATGGGAGGGTCTTATGTGCCATAAATTACTTACTGTAACTGCATTGTTTATTGTTTCAATTACTTTTCAGGAAGCTTCACTAAACTGAAATTGGACGAAGACTGCATTAATCTGACTCCAGCTTGGGCACGAGAAGTCATGTCCGTAGAAGCAAACAAATGTATTGTACTATATGCAGATCAAGATTGTAAAGGGTATCGAAGACGTTTAGACCCCTGGTCTTTTGGTTGTTCGGACCTCAAAGACATTCAATTTGACCATATGGTCATGTCAATTTCTCCATGTTCTGAGAAAAAACCAGTTAATCTGGATGAATTGTAGTTTTGAAATTCATCCACTGTTCCACAATAATTCATGATGATTTGTGTTCTAAAATTGTTATACAAACAAAAGATTGAATTTTAAGATTGTTTTGAAATGAAGTCATTTGGCAGGGTTGCGAATTGAAAAGCAGAAATTACTTTTACAAAATGAAAAATGTTCAATGTTCAAACATACCGAATTAATTGTGAGGACTGCACTTTCTCAGTGCTACAATTCTAATGGCAAAATGATTACAAAGACCGAAGGGTGCTGGTCACAAAATATAATGACATATTTTACTATTTTTGTCTTAAAAGAATGTTACTATGAATGTTTGTTACAAGTCCTTGTGCGTAAATTAGTGTGAAGTGTTCAATTCAGTGTGAAAATAAATTGTGACAGTTTACACAAAACAGAACTGATGATAATGTCGGATGTCGACTTTTTGCGATGTGAACATGGGTTTTGATTATTCCAAAATTGCATTTTCATCGGGCAAGTTAAAAACATTGAGCAGAGTAACAGTAACAGCATCGTCTGTTGTTTTTTAGTACTCTTCATTATCTCAGAAGATGCCACGTGGAAGATGAATCTTCGAAAAAGGAATCTCTGTTACTCTGGAAAACAGGAAAGGATCAGTATAAAAAGGATTAGTACGGAATGTAAAGCGGGGGAATGGGACGCACATGCTTTCGGTGTTCTGTAAGGCGGAAAACCAAGTGAATGTCACCGTTCAACGGGAAATGATTCACAGCTTCAACCGAAGCGAAGCATGAATTGGCCCTTCTTTCATTCGGAGAAGTGCAAACTCAATTGTCTTGGAAAGAGAAGAGGTTTTGCCAAAACGATTAGTGAGATTTACACATTCGGAACTGACTAGTGACTACTACAAAATAGAAAGTGTGGCCGCCACATTTCAGTAACTGGATGAACGTTTCCTGATTGAGTGATGCAGCGATAAAACGAGTTCGCTCCTTTGATTCATTAATGCGACATTTTTTACTTGGTCAACAAGTTCAATTGTTTAGTTTAGTGTAAATGAAAACATATATGGGTACCAGCAAGGTGATTAATTCCAACGATTAATTTCAATCACTAAAACTCCCTCGAAACAATCAAAAATCAACAAGTGGATATCATCCGCAGAAACTGAAACTGATCCAGTAATAGAATGAAAAATAATACGCTTATGAATCAAATATTCTCCACGACATTGTTGATTAACATCAGGATTATCCACGAAACACCCATTTCAACAATGGCATTTTGATCGTAAAAAGTTGACATTTTATAAAGTAGTTGTCGTTGTCGGAAAAGAATTTGCCTATTTGTAAAAGTCGAGTAAGATGTCATCAATGATTTTCAATTTCACACTCTTCTCGAATAATACTGCGAAACAAAGAAGTTTGCCAAGAATTTCCAAGAATGTGTCGTGTTCCACCCACCGAAAAGCCTTGTATTGTAACGAAACTGGGATCAAAGTCACCGGAAAGGTCGAATTGAATGCGTAATCTTGTGAGTATATGGAATTCGAATCTCTCCTTTAAAGAAACTCTTGGAAAACAATGGATTTGAGGTAGACAATGTAATATGTAAAGGCAAAAAGCGATGTTAAAATGTCTAGAGTACAAGAACAACCAATAAGAAATGGAACAAGCAAATCCGCTTGGTACGGGACAGAATACTGAATACAACGTTACGTTGTGCTCAGTTATTTTTATGCCCGAGCCTTTTCTCTTATTCTTGATGGAAAGGGCCATGATAACGTTTTCATCGTGTGTATAAATCTGATGTTGATATTCAACTCTTCTTTATTCACGGATTGTTCTTTGATTCGCCAATTTGAGATCAGTTTAGTCTGAGCGACATGACACAGGTTCATTTTTCATGGGCCCTGGGCCTTTGTGCTCTAGTTTTCTGCTGTATGATTTCTCAATCTGAGGCTGTTTCTGCGAGCCTTTTTGAGCATAAACATTTTAAAGGTAATCCTATTTTAGCAAAATAAAACGATAAACGATAAACGATAAAAATAAAATTCAAATTCAAATGGATATCTTTAATATTGACCTAATAATACTCATTAATTATAGGGCGATCTGCATCAGTTGAAGTGCGGGTTGGTACTTGTACAAACGTACCGAAAGAATGGGATGACCTCACATCGTCCATTGATCCGAGTGATTGTGTTATTGTGTACAAGCACCCAAATTGTCAAGGGCCTCGAGTTCGATTGGAACCTTGGACATTCGGGGTAGCTCATTTACGAGAAATCAATTTTGAAGATAAAATCTCCGCCATTTCCCCTTGTGACTATTCCCGGGATCGTGAAAGAGAACGTTGAAAAGCTCTCTCCGTTCAAACATAAAAATGAAACAACAACACAAGTTTACACGGGATTGTAAAACGTAGTTCTCATTCCCTTTTGAATGTTCCTATTTACGAATGACCGTTTAACACAGTTCTTGATTAGTTAGCATAACATACCTATGAGTTTTCATGTGTAACAATAAGATGTTAGGTTAGGTTATAATTGATGTTATGTTCCGTTTTATAGTAGAGGATAAGATACATAGATATACAGGATATTATAGAGTATGCTTATAATTGCAGATGAAAGGAAATGCGTCTTGCATTTTACCTTGAAGGAAGCTAACGAGCTAATCAACAAGAATAAATCATATCACTTGTTGTATTTTTTATGTAGAGTATGCATTAAGTTTTATTCTGTTTCTAATCCGCCAATTTCTAATCCAATACCAATCCCAATCAAACTAAATTGTTTATATTGACATTTTTTCCTTGTATTGTTATTCTCTTGTTTTCTGTATATCGTAAAAAACCTATAAATTGTATATTTGTAAAAGTGAAGTTTTATTATGGTCGATTATGGTAAAAGGTGTAAAGATACCACTTATACACTGTTATACCTAATGATTAATGATTGCATATATACGATGATATAAGTTTGTGATTACAATAATGCTAAATTCTAATTTGATATTACGTTGTATGCAACAATGACAGCAACCAGAATTAACAAGAAATTTTGAAATGAAACTAAGAAATGACATGGTAAAATGTTGAGCTTCTCGAAACAAGAATAAAAAGATAACAAGGAAGAATGAGTGATGGTTTTGTGTGCAACACTTGCTCAAATTTCTGCATAGATAGCTTTCTTGTGCATCCGAGATCTGACACAGACGTTGTAAAGTACGTTACTCAATCCAATTTTCACGGGAATGAGAGGACATATAGACCCAACAGTTTTTTGGCAGTTCGACTTGGCACCAACTTCATTTCAGGGAAGGAATGCACAGCAAAGTCTCCACTCATGCACAGTCACTTTTTCCGTTTGCCAATTGATTCTGAAGCGCAAAAAATTGGAGTCTATGGGAAATTACTTGGGAGTAAAATAAAGTGGCTAATGCAAAAACGAAACGAACAAAGATGAGAAAAGTATATGTGCTTCATTCGTTTGTTTCGTCTGGAAATGTGCCACTTGCCATTGCCTTCACCTCATGCCGGTCTTTGGGTCTTGCCACTATACTTCTATACTGTCTCTCCTCTCAGCTTTGGCATTTGCAGCCTTGCCTTGTTAAGAGGAAAGTGTGCACAAAGGCCAAAAACATGAGTGCAAAAATCTTTTTCAAACCTGTCCAAGAAATCCAGAGTAGTGACGACAACTTGCTATTATTTAAACGGAAGCAGTATAATGGGTAATATTGTTACGTACACAACGTTTTTGCATGTACTTCATGACTAATTACCTCTTTATGCCTATTTTCGACGTTGGAGGCATCGTAATTCTATGCCAGCAACGTTTTATTTAAAAAATCAGCCAACGAAAATCTAGACAGTGCACAGGATGTTAAGAGTTCGAATGTCGAATGGGCATCATTAGTATTTTCCCTACTATGCTCTGCTGCCAGTTGGCAATTATTGTATCCAGACTTTCCAGACATCTCGAACAATGACATTTTAACATTGAAATATAACTTTTCTGTTTCTGTATCTCTCGCTTCATCCAGAGTCATCCAGTCATAATATGTAAAATCATGAAATGTAATCTGATGTAAACCATGTTTGTTGAATTACGAAAATTCAAATCCTAATCGTTTAATCGTCGTTGATCAATGCTAATTGCTAATACCATGAATGGTAGATTCGTCTTTGGATGACGATTACGGGGTTACTTGAAACAAGTGAGACGCAGTGTGATGAAATGTTTTGATGCTTAGAAAAATATAGTATGTCAGACGACGGACATTTGGACAACAAACGTTATTTATCCAGTGGGAGCGACGCGACTCGCGTATCATTTGCCAGACAGACTTTGAAAAATTTATGGTGTTGACTCGCTGTCAATTTCTGCTACATGCGAATTATTTCAACTTGGCAATATGCAAGTGCTTGCAACCAGCCGCCGTAGAGAAACAGTAAAGAAGCAAGCAAAGGAACCAATACATTCATTCTTCTGTTCTTTCATAAACATCATCGTTTCCTACAAGTTTTATTTTTGGCCTTACTTTCGAAATCATGCGTCAAGAAAAAATTCCTACTGTCAATTATAATGCTTTGAAATAGCTCTTGTGAAAGTAAATTCGGGTTAACTTTATCATTCGTATTTCATCATGAGCATTTTGAGAAAGTGTGGAAAAAAAATTTAGCACTGAACCCGACCTATTGAACTTGAGCAACTTCCTCGTATTCATTTCAAACCAGACTGGATTCAAGATTCAATGTATAACTGAAAGTACTGACTCGAAGAATCAATCCTTTGGAACACATAGACAGTAGAAAAAAATTTATGGAGTCTGACTGGAGCCATTAACTGACCTCCATTTGAAAGTTATGTAGTAAACATGCTTTAAAATTGTATTTTGTAAACAGCACATGGGTAATAAAGGGTTTAAAAAAAAGTCTTGTAATACTAAACTTTCAGCTTCTACGCTGTTTCCAGATCAAAGTCCCGTTATTCTTCTGTGATTCATTTGCACAGATGCATTTGATATGAATGAAAAATGACTGATTCTTTGGAAAATTTCAGGTGAATCTTGAAAAGTTTGTGAACACTGGATCCAAACAGTTTTAGTTTGTTTTTACTGATATGATAACAAAAATGACTCATTCATAAGGTCTAGTGGATTGTCATGATGAGGTAATTGTGAGCAAAACACTTTAGAACAAAGTGGGAAAAAGCAAGTCCACTAGAATGCTAAAATGTTAATCCTCATTCCGTTTTCAAAGAAGGTTTTCGTGACGGTAATGTATGCGTAATGTACCAAGAAGTTAAAGTGTTTTAAATGACTCTATTAGACTATAGTAGTATATAATATTGAATCCTGAGCTATCTCACGTGCATTTCCAACTTGTAAAGATTTGCTTTGGTACACACAAACTGAAAGACCTCTTATGCTTAACTACAACACAAACTTACTATTCAAACTTTAACTATAATATCTTCATTTCCTCAGCATCATTATCCATGTAAATCCCTTTGTCGCCAGATGCTTATAGTCTTACATTCCCGTATTGGAGTCTATTTTTAAGCAGCTGTGTAATAAAATCTTTTTTTCTTCTTATCATTACCAAACGAACGGCTCAAAGCTTCAAGTCAATAAGAAAGGTCATCCTCGACTTGAAATAATCTTACAAACCCACAAGAGAGTGGTGAAAATAGCCGTGGCCCTAACCACTTGGCCCATAGTCATCCCAGCATTCCAGAAGATTGGTTGTGAAAAGCCTTTTTCCTTATAACGCAACAAACTTTAAGCAAATCTTTACGTTGTGCAAGGTGATTTCCGGTTCAGAAGCTGGATTCAACAGGTTACCGGAAATAAGGAACAGGGAAATATAAGTCGAGTTTTCTGTCTTCATATAAAAGCAAAAGGAAGAGAAAGTCGCAGTGCGTCCTGTCGTCGTCGCAAAACCATCTTTACGACGAAAAGGAGTGCAGATTGGTTTTTACTAGGTTTTACTAAAATAAGTAATAACTTCAGGTAAAATTACCATTATAAAATATTATTATATTCTAACAGTAACAACATGAGGACTGAACGACGTGCTACGCGCTTTGAAACCTAACTAAAATTTATTATCTCAACTAGGGTTTTAATTCAACAAAAAGTCATGAAGTCCAAAAGTGTCAAAATGCTTTTCAAACGTAGAGAAACAGCTTATGGGAAACTATTAGAGTCGGACGCTCACATCTCTGACGAGTCAATTATTCACACCCCGTCACAAAAATTTCGCTCACGGCGGAACAGCAATTACACAGTTCTCAAATCAAACCAAAATTCATCCGAAGCCGAAGACGACTTCTTCTTGGACTGGGAACATCCTTCATGGTCATTGCCACAGACTGAATCCTTGTTTCATCACATCTTCCTCCAAAGAACAAACAGCAGTCCCATCATTGGAAATGAACACAAGACAAACAAAAACACAGGGAATAGCTGTTCTACGCCAAAACCATCCACGGGGTTTTTGAGACGGATGTTCCATTCCTTCAGTCGGAGTGAGTCGGTGGAAGAAGAGTCTGAAGATGAGAAAAATTCGGAAACGAACACTAATGAAATCCCTATCGAAATTTGCGAGAGACTTCGTCATGTTCATGTGTACTTATGATATATTAAGTCAAAAAACCAGTCGATTGAATTTCACTTTATCCTTTTTAACTAACTACATTAAATTCATGAGATTTATCATGTTTAAATAAATGATTAAATTGTTTTTATGAATGGTGATTTTAATGATTTTAATTCGTTGTGCGATGCAGATTGAACAATAAATGTCGTTATGTTGTGTTGTTAACTTTTAAATTAAAAACCTTTTCAATTACCTCTCACTTAATGAAATATAGGCTTTGCGATTTTTCATAGTATTATTTATTATGCCTTTATGCCTTCTTCTTACGCGAAGTTTTCATTTTTGTACAATAATAAGATTGTAAGTTGAGTTTATCGAAAAATCGTTTTAACTGGTTAGAAAATTGAAGATTGCTATATGAGAGCGCAGTTGTGAGTGCGTTTGCCTTTCCAATTTAATTTAGGAAAAACTTAGCTGAAGTCTCAAGATGCCAACTACCCGCCAACTACCAACATGGTTTCACCTGTATGAAGTATGACTTTACGAAAATGAATCCTCACTTTCATCAAAAAATTTAACATCGTCAATATTTGTCAATGTCTTCGTTCATGTGACGCAATAATGAACCACCAAAAATCAATCCATGTCGATAAAATTTTCACCATTCAACAACACGAGTATACGAGCTTCGAGCTATGGATATGGAATCGTCGTTTTGATACTTTTTAATTAACCATGAAAATAAGCGCAGGCGATTTTATTCTTTTAGTGTCATTTTTAATGCACTTTAGTTAGTTCTAAAATCTTTCAGGTTATCAACAAAATATTATTGCACTTTGTTTCAGCAAGAGTTTCTGTTCGTGTTCCATTCATTTTGATTTCATACAGTTGACTTCAGTAGACTTTAGTAGTAGTGATAGTTTTAAAAAACATGCGTTTCTGTAATATTACACTAAAAGTAAGACGTAAGACTGAACGAATACGATTTCCTTCCATGTGTGTTGCAATGTTATTTCTTCATCAATAATTCATCAGAATGGCAAGTATTGTCCATTGCAGAAGATGGCAACTCCCCGCAACTCCCAATCGTTGCCTGATTCTTATTTAACGACCATGATGACATGCGAGAAAAATTTAAAATGGCTGACGCTGAGTCCAAATAAAATTTTCCAAGGATACTTGATGGCACATGGCACAAATCAAACCAGACTCAGACAGACGAATAATCATAGTAATAAAAAATAGATTCGCGAAGGTTTAAGTGAATATAAATAGCATCATTGTGGAATTAAGTTGTCTAAAAATAGACCGCTTAAATTATACATGTGTAATTTAGCACGTTTGCAAATTGTTATAAAAGAAATGAATATTTCATAATTTGATATCTTTGAATGAATAAATTAGATTACCTCTCGTTCTCGTTCAGTAAAACTTTTAAAACCCTAAGTTCACGTGGCTTGTCGGAGCTGACAGATGTTTCTAAGAACCAGTTAATTTCTTGTTGATGCAGGATTTGATTTGACGATTGACGTCGACATTTCTGTGGTATTATAAAGGATTGAACTGATTGAAACTATAAATTAGTACGTTCCTGAATGCATGGCAAGCAAGGAGCTGTCTCATCACGTCATCACTATTTACATAAGTATATCTAAACACTGAAAGAGTGAAACGTAATACGCAGTTTTTGAACTACTTTTTTCAATTTTTATCAAAACAAAAGGTAACTTTGTTTTCTAATTTATTTTTCAGGTAAAAATAGCTATTCCTGTAAAACTTCAACCTCGTTTGCAAGCTCTAAAAATGCAAACGGACAAACCAGTCGCTCCTCGCGTTCGCAGAAATGCAGTCGTCCATAACAATGACTACGCATTCGGGATCATTTCTCCAGTTACGTCGACGGCTTTGCCATTTCGGTCTGCGCCTCCCAGCCCCAGGAAGTTGTCAGAAGAGACGGGCCCCGCAGAGTTTCGCAAATGGTCTTTTTGCCATTATCAACATATATACAGTGCCAACGAGCCGAATGGGGTTGAGGTCACGACTCAATTCGTGATCAACAATGACGGGCTACCACCATTCAAGTCGAGTCGCAATTCAAGACGACGGGGAGTACCAATGCTATCCCAGTTGGAAAGCGAAAGCAGCACATCTTCTGGTGGTTTACTCTCTGCAATCCTCAATATTCCCGAGCGCATAAGGAAGCTCTCAAGTGAAAAGAAGGAAATTAACGTAAACGATTCTGATACAAAGGAACAACTAAAAAAGATGTACGTTTATTGATGTATACCAGATGTATATTAATAAATTATATTGTACCATAATGTACTATATATTACTATAACCATAAGATTATTGAACACTACTGTTATTTCCAATCAATTTAATACATATAGTCTGTAAAGTTGATCACGCATTTCCACTTAATTCTATTTCCTATAATTTATAATGTAATGTTAATGTAATCAATTAAAAAATTATTAGCTCTTATTGAAAGTTGCATCTTTGAATTGTTGGACGTCCATAAGTCGATGGAAACCTTCTAGTTAATTGCTACACTAAAATACCACTAAGTGTAAGTGAATTAAAAGTGTCTGGAATGGAAATGTGAAAAACAGAATTCGCAATGCATGCTTTCTATTGTACTACGTTTACTTTTACATATTATACCTTATAAATTGTACACAGTACCATTGTGGTACCATTGTATAAAATATTGTAATCCTTGTAACCATTTACATTAAAGTGACCGATCTATACGCACGAATGACCTAGGGGAACATGACACATAATAAACCAAGCAGACAGTTTTGACAAATTGTAATTTTTGAAAAAAGTAGTCTGGTGTTTTGTCTGTCTGACCTTCTCGTTTCATTTTCTCAGCTTTCCAAAGCCCATCCTTTCGCCCTCACCTCACTTCATTCTTGGTCTACTCTCTCATAAATAGAGAGTAAAAGTCATGTAAAGTCGAAGCTTTATGAATGGAAAATTGCGTATACTTCAAGTGCTGTGTTCACATTCTCATTGTTGATGCGTAAGTGAAGTTCATGTATGCACTTGAGGTGAATTACGAGCATAAGTTGACTGGGTCAAAAGTCGCACTTCCACCTCGTGAATTTTAGTAAAACACGTAGACAAAGTCTTTCACAGTCGATCGTATCTTATTTTACATCAGTATGCCAAAGGGAGGCACCCTACCGTCATAAATGTGCAGAATGACAGGAAGGAAGGTGAAGGCATGTCATGATGCAGAATCGTGGAAAAAAATATTGTCGAGACAGGTCAATTTACCTTCTGTGCCTATTTGTCACTCATAAACCTCAACTCACATCAACTAAAGTCTCCTATCCTTAAACTGTAAAAAATAAGAAGATGAAGATAGTAGGAGTGGTTCATTTGCCTCGTTGTAGTGTATACGTAGACGTTATATACACACTACGCAGTCGTAAGTTGAATTCACTGTTACACTCGACTCGTGGACAAAAAATTTCACTTTGTCAAACTTGATTCGCCAACTCGTATAAATCGTGCAAAAGCAGATCAAGACGCTGACGACAGCGTCTTCGTCTTCAACAACAAGGGATTTCATCCCCAAAGTCACTTGAACCACTCGACTCTTCTTCTGTAATTACTCTACACAAAAAAAACAATTACCTTTGTTCTGTGTAACTAACTAGGCATAATAAAACTATCGACTAGTATTATAATGCTGCCATCACATTCACTGTGAACAGGTAAAAAGCAACAAAAACATTCTGCATCCAATGCATCACATGTATTCACATTGTTGTTGTTGCATTCACATTCATTCAATGAGTCATGTGAGATCGTCATCATCCTTCTTCGTTATCTCGATAGCTTCTACTAAGTGTTTCAAAGTCGCAAAAGATCTAACCATCTAACCACTTCACTTTACTTACAACTGGATTAAAACGCGACCGACCAGCTAAGCACGTGCAGTTCATGCCAAACAATCATGCAAATCTACCCAAGCTTCATTTTACAGTGGCAACCAATGCCAAGGAATGTTCCCGAAAGAAAAAAATGTTAAAAGTGTCAAGATGTGTAACAAAGTAACAGCATGCCGCTTTACAACAAGGTCAAGCTCATCGATACACAACAATTTACTACGTACGATTTACTCGACCGTAATTGTCGTCATTTGACTATAGAATTGTATTGTATGCATGCAAAAACTGTAAAAAATAATAGCTAATCAAATGCCGATGCCGATGCAAATCTTCTGTATGAAGAGAGGTGAAAAGAGTTGAAAGAATCCTGAGAAGTGAAGAAGAATGATTTTTTTTCATTTACACTCACGCTCACGCTAAGTCACTCTCTCACGCTGAGATTGGAGTGGGATTGGCCTAATGCCCTTTTGTCAAGAAGTGAATCTGTCCCAGCGGTCAATGAGTCAATAATATCGGAGCAATTGTGACATTTCCCTACATTCGCCTTGTAGTGTTTGGCCACAATTCGACATTAATATGTATTACGCGCAGTGAGCTACTGAAAAGACCTTGACTCTATGGATGATGGGCGAACGACATGTCACAACCACAACACAAGAAAGCGAGAATGAGGCTCTACGAAGACACGATAGAAGGTTGGGAGTTTGGGAACCAGTTTCCAATCAATTTCAATGAACACCATTCTCAAAAATGTTATGAGTGTGACGCCCGGCGCTTTGATTCGTGAACAATAGGACGAAGACTTAAAGCTTCATCTTGTGCTTCCTACGATGCTCAATGTTGAAGTTTTGTGATGCACAAGGATGATAAATGTGGCATCAAATTCGGTCAGCTCCTTTGGATGAGTGCCTCCTCTTAAAGAGAGTGTTCAAGTTTGTGGGAAATAGTGGTCTTGCCTCTTTTTCTCCGTGGGGCCATTAAATATTGACTTTCCTTACGTTCAACGTGTCAGTGTGTTGGTGAGCGTGCGCGTGGCTTGGCGTCCTGTTATCATCTTCTGTGTGTGGCACTTGGTACTAAAAAAGTGCATTCGATCAACCACAACAATAACAACAACGACAACAAAAACGCACTGTCCTTTCACACAGTGCATTTCCGGTCAAGCAGAAAAAGATGCAAGTTGTGTCCTTGTGGTCCGTTTGCTCTGCTGCCGTACTGTTGGTGGCTGTCCAACTACTCTCAGCTTCTTCCGCTGATCTTTTACCTCCTTACATCGGGAACCCAAAACCCACAGTTTTGCCTAGAGATGTGATTTACTCCTTCCGAGGTTTTGCCAAAGATTTACTTAAGGATGACATAGCTGTAGATTACAGTCAAGCTTATGGCGCCAGTGCGGCTTCCACTTTCAGTGTTGGATACCTTCTTGCCGTCGTTAACGAGAGACTGTTTGACATTCCAAGAAATGGATTCGATTCGGCTCTCAAGACCTCACTCAACCTAATCAACTCCGCTTATGTCAGCCTAATTGACAGTTTGCTTGGGGTGAGTTGTTAAAATTTTAAGCGTAATTATTTTCGGTTCGAATATAGTACGCAATTACGTACTGCAATTGCTGAACAAGCAAAATTATTTCTATTAAATGAAGCTATTAATTAAATATTCATAATGATGATGACAGGATTCCACAATTTACATGACGAGCACAGTTTACGTGTTCAACCGAAGCTTTCTTACTCCTCCTGCCGTTAGGAATCTCAAGACTGAAATAGTCTATAAGGACTTTAGTCAACCGCAAGTTGCCGTTCCCACGATCAATCATGACATTTCTGAGCAAACTTTCGGAAGAATCAATGATGAGCTTATTCCTCGAGGTATAGTTTATGCCCTATATTTGTGTATCAATAGAATAGAGTACTAATCAAAAAGTAAAGGAAATTAGCATAATAAGTACCTAATAAATAGGTATTAGAATATTTACATTGGTAATGATAATGATTCGTGAAGTAATTTATTCTAAACACGGTCATTCGACCAACAAAATATATTATTTAACGATCATTTAGGTTTGAAGGCTATTAATTTAATGTGAAATGTGTGAGTACGTTGTTGCACTTTTGCATTTCATTGCATGGCAGAAATGCAAGAAAGTGAAGGCGAAGCAGAACACACAAGGCAGGGCAAGAGCAAGGATGCAAATGTGGGAAATGTCACGTGTTGGATCTTGATGTGATCCTGACTGACATGACGATGGCCTTTATCCTTGACCGTGCAATGAAGCCAGTATTTTTATTATTGTTGATGTTGATGGTATGTGCGTGTGCTGTAATTTGCCCAGGGGGATGGTACGGACCGTCCATTTGGTCCTTTACAAAAGCCGTGTTTACGAACACCTTCATCTACAAGAACAAGTTTATCCACAAACTCATTGATGTCGGAGATGGACGATTTGGTAATAAGGAGAAAGTGCGCCTTTTGGAAAGCGTTGGGGAGCACATGGTTCGCCGTACTCCTGAGTTCACCACGGTCACCTTACCCCTCAATGTAAATCATGATGGGAAATTTGCCTAATTACTGTCATTCTCACTTGAAATTGAATCCTTTTTACTTTTTACTACGTCCGAAAGAGAGAATGAGGAATTAAAGTGAAATTGTCTCTTCATGTCACAGGACCAACGTCGTAGTCTCGTCCTCGTTCTCCCAAGGGAGGGACTCAAGGAATTGATGGTACATATGAGCGATGTCCTCTTCCCGTCCAAGGGAGACTTGATCGAAACCGTCCCACTTTCCATCATTATTCCGGCTCTCAACTTCTCCCTTTCGAATGAATTTTTCAAACAGCTTTACCAGGTAATTTCAATTCCATACTGCAAGAACTGCAATTTCTACCTCATAATTACCGGCAATTAAGGATGCTTAAAGTGACTGTAATTTCCTTCCATATTTCAGATGGGTGTGAATAATAGCATGTGCAATCCACATGGCGGTCATAAGAACTTTATGCAACCAATTGCCCAAGCTCTTTACGTGTATTTAGATTATGACAAGTTTGAAGTAGCTTCTGCGACGGGTAAACCCATTTACATTCCTTGTTCGATTAAATTGCATTTTCTGTAGGATGTAATTCACTAGAAATTAATAAAGCAAGCATTTAAGAATCATTGTTGTTTCTTAGGTTCTCAATTAAATGACAACCGTCTTTTCCACGAAGCATTGGGAATCCGACAGGAAGATTTGCACAAACCCGTGGACCCCATCGAAGAAAAACGTATAGAAAATTCTCAAGAATTAGACGCTGACATTCCCGAACCGGACGTTCACGTTCCAGAGGACGATTTCTATTTGCACAGGGACAAGAGATTTGTCCGAGAAGACCTTGTGGAACGAATTTTGTTTACAAAACCGTTCTTCTGGTACCTTAATGATAGTATCCTCGGACCAATATTTGCTGGTTTAGTACAGTCTTTTGACAGTTATCGAGCGGAGAGCAACGCTATTGCTCAAGGTTACGATGATCTTCACAAATTTGCCTTTTGGAACTGTGGAGATAAGCATAGCTACATGAAATCGTAGCTGTCAATTTACAAAACGACACCAGACACTACCTTTCGTACAATGTGAACAGATTACAATCTCGTATATGATGTCAGACCAAAAGTGTTATTATTTGCTTGTTGTAGTTGTATTGTTTGTTTTTATTGATTGTTTTTGATTACCTGAATGATACTTCTTTGTTGACATGTTTCATTCAACTTTTTGGAACGTATTAAAGAACACTTTTACAAACTGTTGAAGTTTTCGAGCTTTCCCAATCGTAATTCTTTATAAGCATGTCGTTTAAGATGTGTTCAGTGACGTCCCGTATCATGTTTGCAATTTTCCAATAATCTAAGAAACAATAGTAATAGTAACGATACTTCATAATCTGATTAGGTTCGCCCCCATTAGATAGCAAGAGCAGAATGCGTTGAAATTCCATTAACATTACTAGTTTATTAGCTGTCAACGAACTTTTGTGCGTCACATTGAATTTTAATTTATAGGTCTAGCTAGTGTTCCCGTGGTCTCACCTTGCTCCTTTTCAATCGTTTCTTGGCATTTGACAAACGAACATTTTGTAGTTGTAGCATACATACGATAGCAACAAACTATTACGGGAAACTGTCGCCATTTACCTGACTTACCACCTACACTTTATAGCTTTCCAACCGATTTTATCCATAAAATCGGCATCGCGAATTCCAATTCGCAATGCAAACTTCTACGCTGGTTTGTGTGTTTTTACTTTTATCTACAACAACGGTTTCTACGAAAAGTGAAGAGTTACAAAGCATCAGTAAATGTCAGTTTCTTTCCCAACTTGGCAAGTTTGGTGACACATCACCTTTGGTGCTCGTCCCAATATCTCAATACAGTACGTCATGCGTTAATGAGTTTTTTGCTCATGAGATTAATTCAAAGAGATTGTATATCACATTCGAAAGTGTTGAACATTTTGTGAAGGTTCAGAAATCATCTATGCAAACATTGTTCATGCAATTTTCCTCAAAACGAATCCTACATAAAGTCACATATTTATTTTTGTTCGAAAACGAAATTGCCGTAAATGAAAATTCCAAGGGGTCAGAATCATCACCGTCAGTGCTGCTTTTGGCTAGGGAAATTACAAATATTGTGAACGGGAAACGAGATGAATTTATTTTCATTGCCCCACATAAAATTCTACTTGAGTTGTTTTCCATGTCAAGTATTGAGCGACTCAGATTCAAAATCGGGATTGAATATCTTCCAAATTCTGGTGAAAGTCGAATATTTTATTACCCGTGGACAGTGTACGTGGGAAAGTTAGCTGATGCTACCATAAACTCGTCGTCAGCTTCGATGTACGTTGATAACCATTTTAGGGAACTCAGGCAGCAAAAAGTGAATGTGAACGGTCGTCATTTTCGCATATCTGGAAATCAATTTCCTCCTTATGTTTTTACAAAATATCCACCTTCCTTCTATGATGGATGTAATTACAATGTGATTCACTATTCTGCTTCGATACTCAATTATACTTTTGAGCTAGATGCTCCAGCTGGGAAGACAACTGGCCAAAAACTGGAAAATGGATCTTGGACTGGTATATTTGGAGATGTGTATCATGGAAGAGCGGACATTGCAGTTGTTTTAGCTAGAACATATTCCAGAAATGGGCACATCGACTTTACAACTTCTCTTGGGGCAGCTCATTTAATTTTCACTTCCGCTGTTCCAGCCACGAGTGTCACCCGAGATGCCTTAATCTTACCATTCGAATCGAAAGTGTGGTTATTGTTATTCATCTCTTTTATTGTAACTGTGCCTGTGTTTTACACTGCTCTACGTCTGAATCAAGGCGAAAGAAGAAGAGTTGACAATTTTGCTGTTCTAGCGGTCTTAATTCCTATAAGTCTCACATTGGAACAAGATATGAAAGTGCCGAAAGGGACGAGGTCCCTTGCTTTAATGTGGTTACTGTTTATACTCATCCTTGGAACGGGATATCGAAGTAAGCTCATTGCATGCTTATCGTTTCCTACCCCAGAAACGAAACCCGGGACATTCTACGATTTGTACCTCCAAACAGACTTTGACATTCATTTTGACCTCTCGGGAATCATCGGCTTCACCTATTTCGACAAAAGTGACAATCCTATGATCAAAAGTCTCCGACGCCGTGTCATAGTTGAGAAAGATCCATCAAAATGTGTTGTGGATGCCTTCATTAATCACAAAGCTGTTTGTATCGGCTGGAACACCGTCCTTACACAAAACATTGCCAAAAATCTCACTTGGGTTCATGGACTGGAGCCCATGTACAAAATTCAAGAAGCGGTGCTCTACACTTGGGTTACAATAGGCCTGCAGAAGAATTCTCCTTTCACCCATTCATTCGACTACATTTCATCTTCGTTTTACGAAACTGGATTTATTGATAAGTGGCAAAAAAATATCGTAGCGGACTATGAGCGCATTGGAAAAAGGTGGACACATTCTCGAAAAGGGAAAGCCACCTATGACAAATTGATGACTTTGTCTCAGAAGGACAAAAAGGCGAAACCCTTTAAACTTTCACATCTTCAAATTATATTCATTGTTCATATCGTAGGTTGTTTTATTTCCTTGCTAGCTTTTATGTTTGAATCAAGATTCAAACTTGGGAAACATTGTATTCTTTGTGCTGCTTCCAATATAACCCGATCAGTTCAATCCCTTCAGACCTTCAAGTGTTAATAAATAACTCTCTGAACTATAAGTAAACCTATTAGTATGGTAATGGGGTTCTAATATGGGATTCGTTTTTCCTGAGCATTCATGATCATTCTATATTTCTCATGATTAACTAAGTGTCCAATGCCTCGAAGTTGGTTATTCCATAATGAACGTGATGAATGATCTATGTTTACGCTTATTTATTTATTTATCACGTACACGAACCTATATATTGGCAAAATGGCATTATGGAAATACAGTTCATATCCCGGATGTCTTTATTTTGTAGTCATTTACGAAATGGCCTTATCCCAAAATTCCTTGGTGAGTGAAAATACGGAAGATAATAAAAGTCCTAAGTCCTCAAACCGGTCATATTCGATCAGTGCACTTGAGTCCATAGGCCATTTGGTCAACTGTGTTTACCTCTGGTGACATAAGCCTCAAAATCTGTTGTTGACACCTTTCTCAACAGGCAGAAAGCAGGAGGAATGAGCAACTTAATAACACTGCAATTATTGACAAAAACAAAGGCATTGACTTCTGAACGGTCTATGACTATTCCATGACTCATTCGGCTCTGCTGCGTGCGATGCGGACAGATTGGATTACTAAAAGCTCTACATCTTGCATTATCTCACAACACCACACATACAGCCGGATACAGCATATTTCGTTCTCTATTAGTCTATATAATGTAATCTGTATCAATGATATGCTATATGATCTGTTATTGTTATACAGGGGAACTTTGCTTTGTTTACGACATGTCATTCGTCTTCAAGCCACCCCAGCTATTTTCATAGGTCACACACGCAATCGAATCAAAATGTGTGACAACGGAAAAAAAATCTGTCAAGATATCCTTTAGGTGATATCAGAAATTCTCAAGTACAGTCACAAGAAGGACAATGCGGAAACATGAGAATGTTCCTTGTCCGTGTGTTACAGTATTTGACATTGATATGAACTGTTATTGGAACGGACGTGATCTTCTTCCTATTCAGGTGATGTTTTACAAGTAGTAAGTTAAAACCGTTTATAAAACAAAGTCGATGACTCATATAAATATTATTATTAATATTCTCTCAAGTTTATGTGTGAGAAAGCGGTATAAACTCGATAAACTCTGATAGACTTCAGGACAGAATTCAAAAGAACTAAACTACATGAAAGCGCACTTAAATCGTATAACTTGAGTTCTTTTCGATTCCAAAACTAACGAACTCGTACGGTTTTCATATAAACCATAATATTCTGGGCAATCTTTAAATTGACATGACGAATCAAATGAAAACAATGACAACGAAATCACTGGAAACTAGAAACTACGCAGTTGTATTTCACAGGTGGTCAATGATGATATGAAAACTTGATGACAGAGGCGTTAGTGTAAATGTAAACTATCACTCTCGGTCCTTCGGGACTTTGTTCAGTGTCGCCGGCGATAACCGACCTTCGACTCGTCATGGGACATGGGACGATATGTACAAAATAACCTCATGTTTCATTCCGATGTATATCATTTATGGACATGGACCCTCCCTACTGTCATATTAGATATGACTAGTCATGTTCTTGGATCAGGATTAACATCTTATTAATGATGTATGATGCTGATGCATAAGTTTCTGCACCCCGCAATGTGAAAAAATCAATAATTTTGAAAAACGAGTATTGATTCCGTCTATTCCAATTCTCTGGATGCAGCGTAATTTATTAAACAATAAAGCTTTCTCAGTTGCACTCTTAGCAGGACAACAAAAGTTATGTCTATTTAGTTTATTTCAAGTGAGCTCCGGCTTTAGTGAAAACTTGTCTTTACTTAATTCATATTAATAGTATTAGATGTTTAATCGTATTCTGATGATGAAAATGCTTTTACTGTAAATCGGCAATAAGGAAGATCTATACGTTACACATCTTATTTGATTTCATCTCTTTGTGCTTATACTGTATACATCAAAGCAGGTGTGATAATGAATAATCTCCAAGCGGCCAATGGCACACAGAACGATGACAATGTTCATGTGACCAGACCAGGCAGGCTGGTGACGAGTGACGACTATCCTCGATTGATGTAGATATGCAGCATACATGTAGCATGTAAAAAAGACTGCATTGTTGGCATTGAAAGAAATGTATAGTAGTAGTTATCATTCCTTTTTTCACGTTAATAATAGTTACGTTACACTCCTTCAGCCCAGAAAGAATTGTATTTAACTTAGAAATGTGAATACACACGAGAATAGTGACTAGTGAGACCTTGTAAGCACCGTCGTCAGCGTCTGGTCTGGCAATTGTCTGGTTTATGCTTTTTTTCTTTGGATAAGCCTCAGTGGTCACAGACGAGTCACAAAAGCTCATTGCCCATTTGGTTTCTGAAAGCCAGAGAGTCAGCCAATGAATGCAGACGGATTGCTTTTGCATTGTTCCTTTTTGTATAAAGTTGACCGCGAGGCTGAAGGCTACCTTCAGTTCCTTCGACGAGACGCTCTCTGATGCTTGCAAACTGGCAATCGACTAAAACAACGTTCCTTTCCTACAATTACAACTGAATGTGAATTTACTCAACTCTCACATTTTGTTTTTTTTCACTGCTTCACCTGCACTCTCATGAAAGAAACGATTCTGCTTGCATCATTCATAATTGTGTGTGCATTTTGATTTAAGAAGGCTTACAAGTTAAACTCTTGTTCATTGGAAAGCTGCGGGATTCAAGATTTTGTAGGGCAAACAGCTTCAGTCTCACTTGTGGAGTTGGAACAAAGGTGTAAACAACGCTAGCGTCCAAGGGGAATTCCTATATTGTCTTTTGTAAGTGACAACAATAATTTGATACGTTTATTTATTGAATTAGATTTCTGCCATTATATGCAATATTTCTTGTCAAATGGTAATTGTAGAATTTTCATAAAATTCTCACAGTTCGTCGTTAATATGGTTAGTGTATAAGTAGTACTTCCCGGTCTGATTCGTGATTGTTATTTTTGCAGGAGCATATTGTCCTATATAATCCAACTCCAACGTTCATTCTCTGAAAATAATGCCGGAGACAGCATTAATACCGGAACTAGTGACCCGAGACCCTGGTCTTCATCAAAATGTTCATCATCCTGAATACGCTTTTGGAATTATATCACCAGTAGGCTCTCGCAGAAACCCGATCAGCTCTCGCGGTCCATTGTCTGTGTTTTATCACAAATGGCAACAAGGTAACAATCATCGGGGTCATGGGAAAAATCATCATATTCGGGGACAGCATGAAGAGCATCACACGGGTCTTCATCATGACCACCATGATCATGATCATCACCACGACCATGACAATGAGTCTTCAATGACTCATCATCATGAATACCATCCTTCCATTGACGGTGATACTTCTATCAATCATGATCATGACCATGATCATCATCATCATCATCATCACCACCACGACCACGATGATACCCACCATGAAGACCATCATCAAAAATCCGGATGGCTCCATAACCTTCTGCATTTTCCAGAGAGAATGCGTCAGCACGCTGCTGACAAGAACCGGTTCAATGTCCACACAACCGTACCTGAAGTTCGGGAACAATTAAAACAACTCTACGTCTATTAAGTGGGAGTTCCCTAGTTTTCAAATCTGGTAAGTTTTGTACAAAGCTATCATTCAATTCCATTGATAAAAACCTAAAATCATGACTTAGATGACTAAGCCAACGGTTTGCCTCAAGTTAAGTGTGTCCGGAGTCGGTTTTCTAATTGTGAATTCTGTTTTTGTGTGTAGCGGCCATTTAAGTGCTTGGCAATCGAATCGTCGACTGAAAGAACAGTGATATTAGGAAGAATATACTGACTACTGACCTCAAAAAATTCGTCTGGAACAGTTTCTCGTTTCTGTTTTGTCGCTGCCACTACCACCCCTATTTTTGTACATTACTCAGAATATAAATAGTATAAATAATCCAAATCGCTTTATATAATTTTGACTTTGTATGCTTTTGCTTGTATTTTGTATAAGTGTAAAGTGTAAGTATAGGAATTTATATCGCGCTTGTAAGTATAAGTTCTATATTAGTTTTCTAAGTATTGCATATGCCTACGCTCATTGTAAGTGTAAGGTTCTTGCTGCCTTGTTTTCTTCACAATCACAAAGATTTTACTGTAACATGTTAATTATGTCACTTTAGACTTTAAGCTTCGAGTTTAAAGCTGACAAGTCAGAATATTTATGTGTTCTATCATTCTATATGGTGACTGTCTGCTATGATTTAAGACAAAAGTACTGGAGCTAGTATATGTGTTGACTGATTAAAAAGGTTATCCGTATGCTCTCACTATTTTGCTTAATAATGAATTATAATGCATTCTAATTCTAGAAGTTCCGACTATATTGTTACTGTTTTAAATAATGTTATTCCAATTGTTATCCGTCCAAAAGTTATCCATTCATTAGGAGACTTCATTTGATGTGACGTCTGCTACGTGCTTACGTTACTGACTGATTCGATGTTGTCTGTATCGTATTTATACTTAAAAATGTTTTTAAAATGCAAAGAATAAAAATTTTGTACAGAATCTCTCGTGTAAAAGCAGTACTTCATAACAGCAATAATAAACCAATACGAGTAGTAACATATAAGGCATATTTGCAATTTTGCATGCAGTGAGTCATAGTATGAAAATTCACTTGCATTTGCAATAGCTCAGTCGACTATGTGTAGACAGAAGAGAATGTGATGTGCAGATTGGCTTTTACGTCATGTCTACGATCGTTTTTGGTTTCTTCAAGATCAAAGTCCGCCCAACATGACCATTTATTGTTTATATGGCATTTTGCATTTGGGGTAATGTAGGAACGACGCCCGTGGCGTGGCTTATTTGCACTACTGCGTCGCTAGTCGCTACTAAAGGTCACGTTACTTTCGTATATAAGAATTCGTATATATAGTAAGATTTTGCTTTTGCTGTCACTGTCACTGCATAAGTTTTGAGGTCAACCACTATTAGTATATAGTAACAACAGAGCTGCATATGGTATGGATCCCGTGGTTCATATGATGAACTTTGAGCGAAACAAAAGAACTTGGTCACTTTGGTCAATTGGTCAGTATAGTCTATAGTGTTGCATCTTGCATGCGCTGCATGCATGCATTTCTGCTTGGGTTCTCTCTCTGGTTTGGTTTCTATTGACCAAGGCAAGGTGATGTCATCGATGCCATCGTCGAAGCAAAACAAAACATCCCAAAACTATAATAACAGGTTGCATTCCACAAAAAATGTTTTTTACTATCGTTTTAAGCGCAGATAGGTTAATGCACAAAACTTTCCATTTATAGCGCATTGAAATGGTTTTCTTTGATGTAAGTACGCAGAAATGGCAAAACATTCTCAATGATGTTTACCAGTGTGCGTAGGATCTTTGCATTTGCGTGACTAAGTCGTTACCTTAGTTGATATTCCGTCACCACCAGCTTAAAAATGTTTTGTAAACTCAAAACCTGTTGAATAAACAATTCAAGGAAGGTGAAATTACGCCACTTCATTTCCTATTTTGAAAACAAGTAAATATTGTGCACCTTGCATAATTCCACGTGGCATTATTAAATCATATGAAACGCTGTTCTTATGACAAGGAGATTTACAGATTTATCAATAAAGATAGTCTGAGTCTGAAGTCTGAACTGTTGACGTCAACGCATTTTACTAATCTTATATCAATGAATGTTCAGCTGAATTTTTTTCTCGATATTTTGCTTACGTATCACTGTATCACCCGTCTGTCTGGGATTTGATAGTGAGCACTACTGTTTTTTAAAAATAATTTTAAGAATTTGCAATTTAAAGCGATTCTTTTTAAACTGCAGAGCAATTAGAAAGTAGAGTCTGGAAAGAAACATGACACTATTGTGGCGTAAAATAGCAGATTCCAGATACGCCTTTGGTATGGTACAGAGTCCAGAGATTGAGGTTATGACTAAGATATAGGAAGGGAAAGTCAAAATGCAGTCTTTTGGATTTGTGAATCGTGTCATGAAATGTGTTATTTGTTAAGTATTTGAAGCACTCCGAACTGGATATTTTTAGCGATACTTTGTGTATATACTTTTATACTTCCTCAATATTGCAAGAAGGAGTTGGTGTCACGCCCCCGTCTTGACATGGATTAAGCTATTGTAATAAATGTATGATTAATGATTACCAATCATACCAATAGTAAAAATGATATGCCTTTTCAACAAGTATTACCAGTTGGTCTATATTATGACTATGAGGCTTATTACATTTCAACATAAAAATCTCAACTGCGAATCAAGTAGCCAGTCGCTACTGGTGGGAAAGAAGGACGCAAACGGGATTCAGCTGTACACGTTTTGCTAATTGAATGTAAATATAAGTATACTACAAGTTCTGTGTCCTGTATTATAATTGGACCTTGTCAACTTTGATATATCAAAATATGTTGTGTCGACATTTGCCTTCATTCTAATAGAGAGCATATGCCACTTCTTGAGCCAATCATTACGTGATGGGAGTTTATAAGATTAATTTTAATAATTATAAACTAGACTTTTTGAGTGCTATTTGAAACAAATATATATAGGCTGTCATCGTGCTTACTCTGTCGACGTAGTTGGATTTGATCATTCCGTTCGTGAACACTGGTTGTTCATTTCATAACCATATTGAAACAGTAGTATTTAAAGGTCAAAACTTTCGCACGTTTTAATTTAGTCTGCTGGCAGACGTCTGTGTTACTTTAACAGCGAAGGCAATTATTTACTAAAGCCAATACTAAATCTGTTGTTTGGGGGTAATTAGAATCAGATCGAATAATATGAATGGAATTGGGTATAATAAATTGTAGTATTTTGAATCTTTAATAATAGAAAAAAATGCTTTTCTTTAGAATGGGAAACGACAACCTCCCTGAAATATTTGTGAAGATGGCACAGGATCATGAATACGCATGTGGAATCATTCAACCACTTTCACCCGAGTTCGAGCACATTACAGTTCACGAACGGACCATCATGTTTGAATCCTGGTCAGTTGGAAAGTACCAGTCGTTGTATCATCCAGAAGATGCTCAGTGTTTGACTCCACAAACGACGCCAAAAGTTTCAAGAAAAACTTCAGACGAGACGCCCTCACGTCATGCTGAAGAAGGATGGATTTCAGCCATCTTTCACATTCCAGACAGGATACGAAAAATTTCATTTGACAATAAGGAGCAAGAACGCTTCAACTGGCACAATGCCCCAGAAAAGACTCGGAAGCAGTTGAAAAACATGTACGTTTACTAAAACTTAATGGGAAACTCATGTACTTATTCCAGTAGTACTTTTACTAGCTCTCATCTCTCATGTTCATCCAGCACAGTCTGACTTGTGCAGCTCAATCTTTTATGTTGACCGTAAAAGTTAATTTTTAGTAGCATTGATGCTGAAATAGTTTTGAGTCAATCAAAGTATATTAATGATCAAAACAACCAAAATAATTTTCTTATATAATATGCTGGTAAAGCTGGTACTTTAAATTGCTATAATAAAATAAATTGTTTGGATTACATAAAATTTCATAAGATTAAAACTAAAACATCAAAAGCATGCTCTGCTCAATGAAACCGAAGTGAAGCGAGAAAAAAAACGATCACCGCGGTTTAGTATCTGTTTTATCAAAAGAAAGGCATTTTGATATCATGTGAATTATATAAATACTAACAATGGCACCTAAATAAAACTCATTCTGGATACAGAGAAGGTCATATTCGGGGATGTGCATGAAATAATTAAACTTGAATTACCTGATGAGTGTTGGTGCTGAACTACATAAGGTCATAGTTGACGTCAATGAAGATGATAATCATACATTTGCATCGTTATTATCAAATCAATAGCACAGCTACGTAAATATTATAGCAATTTGAACTTATTAAGGCTGAATTGTTTCAAATGTCATATCGAGTCATATGGAATGATGGTCCACCATCGACAGACAATCGACAATCTACTTTCATCAATATATAATAATCTTAACCATCGAAGATCGAATCATCATCAATCGACCTATCTCGTCGTTATATAAAATATAATGCACTTTTTGCACCTTTGGATTTGTTCGTATTTACATTTCAATTATGAAACAAGCGCAAAGTTTTGTGCATAATTTGTGAGAGTGATCCGGTTTAATACAGTTTTTCTTGAGAATCGCTTAAGAATTGCTTTGTTCACTAGTATGCACCAGTATCCAATAAATGAAATGCATAAATTAATTGTCAGATGTGTGTACTGTATTGAAATGGTCTCCAGACACTCACTACTTCTGTTTCAATGCGGAGATCTCACATCTCAGAAGATGTGTGCATGTGAAATGAATTTAAACCCTAAAATGTATGTATTGTCTGGGAATTATAGGACATTGAGGCATTACAGTAATTACTCCTGTCTTGCCGTAATAAAAAACGTTTTCGACATACGACGACAAACAGAGATCATGTCCACGGAGTTGAAAACATCAGAACGATCGGGTTTGTTTTTTAGTGCCACTCAAGTCGAAGTCGAATGCCAAGCAAGTTTTTGCTCTTTCTCAACTGTAACTTTTGTAACTCAAGAAGAAAGCATAGGTTTAAATTTTGAATTCGAAGTTTTTTAAAGGTACAACTTAATCTTATTATTTTGACGTTCTTGAAACAGTTTTTTCCTATGGGAATGTTTTAGATTCACAGAAGATCGAAATGACCCGAGGTCATCAAAAAATCCAGGCTCAGCTCAAAGCTCAGGAAAAACAAGCAAAGCTCAAGAAACATCAGGGTCACTCCTTGGAAGAACAGAAGAAAGCAGAAGCAAAGGCACTTCGTTTCACGTGCCAAGTATGCAAAATTCAAACTTCAGATTTGAATACTTATCGTCAACATTTCTTTAATAAACATCCAAAATGCGAAGCACCGGTTGACCTGCGCTAATGTAACGCAATGATTTGTCCTGGGATTTGTAGTAATTTATTTACAGTAACTTTGAATATAAAGATTTTTGTCACTTGCAATTTATTGTATTCTTTGCGGGACTCTTAGTACAATAAATTATAGGAGCAGCTGGGCTGCAATTTTCAATTAACATCTATAAAATGTCTAATGTTTCTGTCTCAATAATTTTCATAATAAGATGAATAGAACAAGAATCGTTGCAACAAACAGAACAGAATTAGTTCGCAAGAAGTCAATTGAAAGTTGGAGACTTTTCCCATTTACCTCTAGTCATATTTTTTGACATTTTTGTCAAAGCTTAACTTCGCTTCAGTACACTACCTATAACATAACTGCAACCTGCAACCATTATGATTCTTCGCGTACGAAGCAACTTAACATTCAATATTTCAAAGTATACTTCAATGAGAGAACTATAATCTTCAAAGAAACCGGAGCTGTATTCTAGGCAAATCTTATGTGTGTTTGTTTCCTTGGGAAATTGCATGAATATGATGCTCGGACTGCTGAGAAACTCGGATTCCATTTCTGTACATTTGTTAGGACACATTGTCAAAAAAATTAGTCAATAATAAACTTACAGATCAAGTGTACTCAAAGTTGGAAGGTTGGAACCTTACGAAGCGATGGAGTTTTCTACTATTGACAATTCAAGAAACAATGAACCTCCTCACACGAGAAGGCGAAAGAAAGACAACAATTCACTGTCGGAGTCGTTGGATATTTTACCTTTGCATTTGGATACTTCCGATGATGGAAAAGGTGACGGTGAAGACATTGAACCGATTAACGATAATCAAGACGATGAAGATACAATGTGCTTTCATTTTGTGAACAATACGTTCGTACACATTAGCTTTGTGTTCTCTTGCATTCTTTCCGTTTTCCTTGTACCTTTCTCCGAAGGATTCCTTCTCACGAGTCGTGCCTTGTGGGGAGTAATGTTTGCAATCAATACAGTATTTCTATTTGGACTTTTCTGCAAGTGGATCAAAAATTTAAGCACAAATCGGGATATTGCAAATAAACATGCATTCACTCTCATGAACTTTACATTGGACCTTCTCTCGGCCTTTCCCTTTGATCTTATTGTTTTCTCGTATTATTTTCAACCAGGGTCGGAACCCATCAAACCGACCTTTCAAACGCACTGGCCTCTTACATTGTGTCGTATCAATATCATGCTACGCATTCGTTACGTTCGAAAGTATTTGAACATATGGGAAGATCGACTTATAATTGGTAATAAGGCATAATTCTAATATAATATACTAGTATTAGAATGTGGAGAAAGTATTCGAAATTATCTTAATGCATTTCTATTCGACTTCTAAAGGTGAATTTTCCATGTTTTTCCTGAAAACGTTTCTCGCGTCAACATTTCTTCTGCATTCGTTTGGATGTGTTTGGCACCGTCTTGCATGTACTGTAAGTGCTAATACTAATCTAATGAAAGCTTATCATTTAAGGTTCGTGATCACTTTTTCCGTGAATATTAATTTATTGCTTTCTACTGGCTTTCTACAGCCTTTCACTACGAAACACTTTTCCATGAGTCCTGTAGAAGCAACTAATGATGCATGTGAAGAAAAGAGTTGGGTCGGAATTCTCGCCAAAGCAAACGATTCTAGGTCAATTTTACTTGATCATCCCGACTGGAATGTGCTCATTACTCATTACTCCGTTTCGTTGTACTGGGCAGTGAACCTTTGTCTTCGACTTGGGTATTACGAGTTCAATACGAATGAATGATTTTTATTGATTAAATCTTTTAACAATTTATTTGAAGCAAACTTTTGCTTTTGTGTTAGATATGGCGACATTGTGGCTTACATGGGCTCTGACATCGAAATTATGTTTGTGGCTTTCACTGAAATTGCAGCTTGGATTTTTGTTTTGGCCAATGTGAGTGGAACACTGACATCCCTTTTGATCGAAAGCGATCGAGAACGCAATGTGTTTTGGCGACGCCGTCTTGCAGTAAAAACTTACCTTGTGAGTGAAAATAGAACATGATTTCCTAAATAAAATCGTAATATAATTTAATATCAAATCGCATCGTTTTGATTTGTGATCTAGAGTTTTGGACCATTTGAATTTTCTATATTTCATAAACTCATACGCTTCTACGATCATTTATGGGGACGATACAAGGGTGTCAACAGGCTGGATTTGATTGATGTGTTGCCACGACCTTTAAGAAAAGAAGTTTATTACGAAATTAACAAGTTTGTTATAAACAAGGTAGGTACGAAAAAAAAAGTGTAAGTACGAAAGTACGAATACGAATTCGAAAATAGTTAACTTAAGACTTGTTGACAAAATCGTTTAAATGGGTAATGGGTGGTAAAACAAAATGCGACTAATCTTTCAGACGAAATTGTTTCATGACTTGGACCAAAACTTTCTCATGGCACTATCAGTGCATTTCAAACCCAGCTTTTGGTTCGCTAATGAAGTGTTGTTCAGAAAAAATGATACGTCCTTAGGAATGTATTATCTCGTTCGAGGAAGATTAGAAGTAAGAAATGCAAGGGACCAAAGTCATGATTATTAGATTCGATTTATGAAACTGCAATGATTCATTGTTATTATTATCTATCATAAGGTTGTTAACAATAATGAAGAAACAGAAACCACTTGCATTCGCACTGGATCCGTTATCGGTGAAAAGAACCTAATGCATCCGTTTCCTTGCACGGCTACAGCTCGTTGTATAACAGAATGTGACATTATTATGCTGACTAGAGATGATTTCCAGAGCACACTTACACTTTTTCCAACATCCGTTGGTCTTTTAACTATGAGATTACAAGTACGATTTTACCAAAATACAGACATATATAACATAATACATAATTTTCGTGATACCCAAAGCTGGCTTGTATTCTGTTTTCAGGAGCATTACGAAGAATTTAAGCTATCAATCAAAACTGATAGCTCTACTGAATCTCGTATAAAAAATGCAGATATGATGACAATGACAAGACATTTGTCATCCACACCTCATGCTTCACCGAATCCTTCAAAGTAAAATCATAATCTTTTATCAAATCCAAATTCCTTTTAAAGTCGCAAACCAGACCAGTAACCAGGAGAACTTGGTGAAAATGTAACTTCATTGCAATCACATAACTCCAGTTCAACGCGTTTGTAATGTTTCTAAACGTTTCTATATTTTAGTACAAAGGGCGTTAATATCACCATAAATCAAGAAGAAAGAGAACAAGCACAAAACACCGAAATGGCATCGACTATAAAGAGATATTGGTACAAACGATTCTTGTCGTTTTCAAAATTCAATGAAGACAATGTGCCGATGACGATTCTTCCAATTGGAGCTTTAGTACGATATCGTCGTCGTCCATTTTGGTGGAGACTTTTAGTTGCACTCTCAACTGCGACAGTCATTTGGTTCAATTTGTATCAAATCGGATTCAGAAGTGACGATGACTTATATTTGGATTACGTCACACATATAGGAGATGTATTATTTACGACAGACATGGTTATAGTCATGTTTCAAGATGTCGTCACGCCGCATAGTATGTGAATGTTCATGACATCAAGTACAACATTACATTACTTACGATGTTACGATACTAGCACTATTTAACATTGTCTTTGACAAATGTTTCAGAAACCTTAGAATCGTTTAAAGAAATCCTAGCTTACAGATTGCGAAAACGGAGAACGTACATTTGGATATTCGCAGTCATCCCATTTGAATACATTACCATGATTGCTGGGATATCTCGGCTCCAGTATCCATATTTCTACTTCATGAAACTTAATCGTTGCTTTCAATGGATTACGGTGAGATTCATGAGTTAGGTGAAATTAATTTTAGCTACGAGAATGAATCAAACGCACCTATAAATTATATGGACTTAATTTTAATGTTTATTAGTATATGTTTGTTTTTTTATAGGTGTTCAATTTTTACAAAATCCTTTTCATGACCGGAAAATTTTCTCGAGTAAACGTGTTCATTATCAAGTTGGCTGTACGAACTTACTTCTTCATTCATGTGTTGGCTGTAATTCACAAGTTTATTATAAGAGACGTTGTGTGAGTCAGAAATTGTTACTAATGATTGATTAATGATAATGTCTGATTGGTAACTCGTTACATTTCATACACAAAAGAATCACTACGTCATGTTTACAATTCCAGTGAACAAGACCCGGGAAACAAAGGACATACCTACGACTTTTCGCTTTATTGGTCTGTTCAGATATTCACAAGTTGTGGAAATGGAGACATATCGTATGAAAGTAATGCAGAAGTCGTTGTTATGTCCTTGGGTCTTATATTCGGTGTTGTCAACCTTGTTTACATCTGTGGGAAAATAGCATCCATCTTAGAGAACGAAGAAAGCAAAAGGCTCGTTTAATTTACCTAACCTAGCTATCTTTGAAAAAGATTAAAACTTTAACAAAATGTTAATTCATATTCCTACAGACTTAATTTCAACCAATTGTACTACAGCGTAAAGGGTTTCATGTCACTTCACCATTTTCCAAAGACACTTGCTAGCCGTGTGCTGACATACTTTACGATGCAATGGAAAGTTCATGAATGTGTTTTATCACCGGAAGAATCAGTGTTGGCTGATATACCCACGAAACTGGGTCAAGAAGTGTGTCTTTCCCAGGCGAAAGAATTCATAGAACAAATCCCGGTGCTGAAGGTATAAGTTTTATGCTTTATGCTAATTATGTAGAAATACTTTTTGTTTCTAAAACGTCCTTTTAAAATGCACGATAGCAATGTCCAGAAGACATCCAAGCAAATATCTGCATGAAATTGAAACGATTTTTCGTTCCACCGGGTGAAACGATAATTAATCCTCATGATCACTCGAGGAATGTTTATATTCTCATCAAAGGGTATTGTCAGGTAACCAAATGAATAATTTGTAGTTAAAAATGCACAACCTGTATCACTGATTCACTGAACCCACTAACATTCTCATGAATTTGATTATGAAATGGAAAGGAACTTCAAGAAAGACAAGTTACTAACATTTTGGATGCAAAGTGTTATTTTGGGCTTCCTGGTTTTATTAGCGGTACAAATAATGAATTTCGCGTTGAAACTGTCACACATTGTGAGTTGTACTGTCTAGCTTGGAATGACTTTGTTGACATTTGCACAAATCGTACTGAATTGATAACAAATGTTCAGGTTAGTGGGATTATTAGGTGAACACAATTATAGTTTTATAGTTATTCAGTTATGTTGAATTGGGTTCGTATGCGTATAATTCGATTCTTCAATAATTCAGAACGACAAAACTGACAATCAGAGGCCTATCAAATCCATGGAAAATCTGCGAACTCAAGGGCATTCCGTGATTTCCGTGGAGCGCATTGCTTCCAAATCGAACGATTTTCTATTTGAAATTCCAGAACTTTCAAACATCACTTTTCACACTCGACGCGCATCTTGTTTTAGGTTACTCGTTTACATCTTTTAGTCTATTATATTTTACAGAAACTAATGAATGCTCCTTTATTGGTGACTGGCAATGATTTTAATTTCGTTTTAGATTGGCATTATTTCCATTTGTACTATTGCCTAATGGTAAATTCTTTACATGGTGGACTGTACTAAGAGTATTTTCCAGTTTCACAGTAGCGTCCTTTGTCATGCTCCAAGCATGCTTTCCCTTTCATCCAACCGTGTGCATATGTGTGACGCTTGTATTCGACATCATTGCATGGATTGACCTTTACATTATGTTTCATGTGGCCTATGAACATCAAGGTCATGTCATTTCCGAACCGAAACGTATAGCTATCCATTACCTAAAAGGAACGTTTATTTTTGATCTCATTTCATGCATTCCTTTTGAATTGTTTGTGATTTTGGCTGTCCCTGCCATTAAAGCCTTTACGGTATCGTACAGTTATGCTGATATGTATCCGATGATTGCTTTTCTACGACTGAATCGAGTATTACAGATTTATCGTCTGTTCGCCACCAAGAAGATTTTGCACAAAATGATCTTTAGAAGTCTTACATTCATTACGTAAGCTGGTGATGATCGATTAATGAAAGTATCCACTTATTACGTTTAAAATACAACTTTAACATTGATTGATTGGTTACACCTTTTAAAATTTGATACGACAGTTTATTAGAAGTCGTTCCACTGTTCTTCCTTTTTATCAATATTCTTTCATGTGGGTCCTTTGCAAGTGTTTGTCACATTTCCGGAAATGGTTCTACCGTAGAATGCGTTGAAAGGGCTTGGATTACCAACGGAACCTTTTACGATTATGAATCTCTGTCTACAGGTTCGTAGTTTCTTTGTTCAGAGCAACGATGTTCTATTATATCTTATTTCAATTATATTAGTGTGTCACTCTGTGATTCTGATTTTTTCCAGTTAAACGTGATCCCTTTTACATATACGCTTTGAGCTTCTACTGGAACTTGATTTCTGCTCTTTGCGTAGGCTACGGAGATCTTGACATTGTTAGTAAAGCCGAAAACCGAATCATTGCTGTGCTTGTGGTTTTCTTGGGTACGATTGCAGAATTTATAATGTAATCGTAATCACTATTAATAAGTAATTTTCACATTCTCTTTATTAACACCATTTACATTTCCGTGCATTCCATCATCTACGGGTACCGTTAGGTGTTTTTGCAAGTTCCTATTTTGGGTCGAAATTAACTGCATGCATGGTCCTTGAAGATTCTCAGCGAATTGAAATACGAGAAAAAATGATTGCAATGTTCAAATTTCTGAATGATTTTCATGTCTCTAAAGAAATTAAAAGGTAAATAGTTTAAAGAACATTAAATAACAGTTTAAAGTTTAAAGTTAACATTATTTTATGAGGGACACTGGGATTCAATTGATTGGTATTTAGTCAGTTTAGTTTGGATGTTGATTTGATTGATGTACTGAAAACTGGAAATTAACTTATTTTTAGGCGCGTTCAAGAAGTATATTTGAGTGGTTGGGACAGGATAAAGGGGATTTATCCACAAGATTTATTTTCAACTTTACATCCATGTTTAAAAAATGTCGTTTTGATGGAGTTGTACGAAAGCAGACTCCGAAAGGTACAACAAGCTATAAAAGGCTCATTTGAGTGATTGATGCATGATTTTTGCGTATAATTAAAATTGTCACGGTACTCATATCTTAGGTAGTGATGCTGAAGAACGTTGACACTGAAGGGATTCGATTTTTGTGTTCTAAACTAACTGAATGTAATATTCCCGAAGGGGAATTTATAATAAAATGTGGGGACCGAAATGATGACATTTTTATTGTTGGTAATGGAACTGTTATCGCTTACGGAAGTAATGGTAAAATTCTCAACTTTCTGGGTCCTGGCAGGTATTTGCACAAGAAAGTAAATAATGCAGACGTAAATTCTATGAAGTATGTACGGGTACTTATGAATCACCTTTTATTCAGTGTCATTGGAGAGATTTCAGCTTTATTAGGAGTAGAACGAACCTACTCTGCCTTAGCTGCTTCAGACGTTGAAATATTCATGCTTACAAAAGAACACTTTATGGAGTTTTTGAACTTGTATCCGGAATTGCAAAATACCGTCAATTTGGCTTGCGTCATTCATTTAAGGGTATACTTTGATTTAAAGTTGAATGTCATGATGAAATCTGGATTTCAAAACCGACTTGTAATAATGTATCGTATTAGGAGACCTTGAGAGACTCAAAAGACTTACAATTACAAAGAATTCAAAACGAGCACAACTTACATTCATCAGTTCGTGGGTCGAAGTCAAGACTCGAAACAGTATTAGACTCGCAAACTGAAGAAGGCGTTCAAAACTCAAGCACGCAGTTGCTCGAAATCTCGTCACTTGAAAATGTAGTTTCAGAACATGATCTTCTCCGAGTTTTCCTTCCTGAAGATTTTACAGATATGTTCAAAGGAAAGGAAGCGAGACCAAACTGGTGGTCATTTTTGGTAACGGTCGGCAGAGTTTCAAGAGCTGATATGGGGCTTATTCATATAGTCCAAGAGTAAACCCATTAATTTTTCTATCAATTAATTTAATTTCTAAACATTTTTCTATCAATTGAATTTAGTAGTATGAAAATTGCAACATAATATGCCTACTTTCAGGAAACACGCATGGGGTTTGTGCAATTTCACAGTTCATCCTTCTTCGATGATTTTTCAGTGGACTTCCTTTTTCGTTCTCGTTGTAGCAGTTTCTTGTGGAGTAACGCTGTACAGTCTCGTTTTCTTCAATGAATTAGTTCATGAACCTGAAAGCATGCGTGACCTGCGTTACTGTTTAGAATGTGTCTTCATTGTCAAGTTATTGGGAAGCTTCATTTTAGGGTACTACGACGAATATGGAACCTTGATTGACGATACGATTTTAATTACAACCCGGTAATGAATAATCATTCAATGGTATTGAGATTAAGAGTATTCTGTTGACCTTATTTATGGATAGGAATTGCAATTTTTTATTGTAATGTAATGCTAGGTATTTTCAGAGACTTGGTGGATTTTTCCTGGATTTTTTGACAACTTTTGGAGCCTACTTTCTCCATTTAATTGTTGATACCCACTACCCTTTTTCACGAGGGATTCAACTTTTGCGTATTGTCAGTATTCAGCTCCAATTAATTACAAGGCTCATTAATTGAAATTGACAGCACAATTGAAAACAATATACCTTATAATTTTGAGTTTTAGATATTAGCAATTCGCATATTCAATGAAACGGGACTGGATTTACGCATGAAACAATCTCACAAAACAGTTTTCAATGTGGCGATATCACTTTGTTTGATTTTTCACTTTTGGGCTTGCATCTGGTACTTGACTGCATGCTATGGCATGACCTGCTCCAAGGGGTCATGGATGGATGTGGCGCTACAAGGGATCAAACGTATAGGAGGTATTACATTATTTTCATTGTAGTTTTCAGTTTTCTTCAAGGCTATGTATAGTATTTGAAAATATGATGATCATAATGTGACCGTGGGACATTCCAGATATCGGCAACGATGATGATGTCAGCCTCGGCTCCCGTTATCTTCTTTCATTATTGTATGTGGCAAATGCCATCACTTCCACGGGAAATTCTGAGATCAGCCCAGTCACTGAAATAGAAGTGATCATCACCGTTTGTATGATATTTACCAATCTGTTCATGTCTGGCTTTCTTGTTGGACAAATGGCTCAGAGTTTTGCTTCTCAGCTAGCAAGCAAGATTCGTTACCAGCATCAGCTCACTGTTATGAACGTAATTACTCACATTTGATACATATCCAATTTGATGAAAGTCCTTGAAAGTTGATTTCAATTTGCCAACGTACGTTTCAGAATTATTTTACTACCGTGGGACTACCTGCGGAAAAGAATCGGTATTTTTTAAAGTACTTCAAGATGCTGTGGACCCGAAGACGAGAGATTCCATTCGAAGTTCTACTACGTGATATCCCATTTTCTTTGCGGGCAGATTTATGCTTTGAAATTTTCGAAGCAGAACTGAGAAGGGTATGATTTCTTGTTAATTCCTCATTGAAATTGAGCTTCATTTCATTTGCTCATGTTGGAGAAACTATATTTCCAGAGTATCTTGTTTGCTTCCTTGGATGAAATCATTTTGAGACAACTGACTATGCGAATCAAATTGGAAATGTACCTAGAAGGGAATTTTATTGTTCATGCTGGCGAAGCGTGTGAAGCCATTTACTTTATAATGAAAGGCAAAGTCAATATTGTTGATGAGGACGATATTGTAGTTCGTGAATTGCACGACGCCGAATGCTTTGGAGATGTACTACTACTACTCTTTATCTTTTCACAACTACCTTAGTTAGTTAAGACAGACGAATACGGGATCCATAATTTAATTTTCATACTTTAGGTTCAAGTATTTATTGCAGACGAGCGATTTGTTCATTCTTTCGTCACTGAAACTCAAACTGAAATTGCGGTTCTTCTGAAAGAAGATATTGAAAAAACACTGGACAAGTATCCATTCATATTTGAACGTATTCGCGAAGGAGCACAGCTCATCAAGACACATAGAACACTACATAATAAATTCCCTTAGTAAGAATAATATAGTACGCATTTAAGAGTACAATGTTTTGTTAACTTTGATCATTTCTACAACGAAAATAATACTAGGCTTTTGTACACTTGTTAGACAATAAATTCTATTCTAATACAAGACAATTATGTCATGGAAGAATATGAGATAAATGTGGCTGCACGAAAGAGGAATCTTCCAACCAATATTAAAATATGAAACTTATTATGACATGTAAGGAAAAGTCATCGACAGTTGGCACTGACTGGCACTATTACAAGAAAAACAATCTCATTGATCAACATTAAAAGTTATCAATCAAGAATATTAACATCATAAAATTAGAAAGACACAATAAAAGGTCAATTTAAAGCTATACACGGATGACTCTTTTCCCTCATTTCTGCTTAATAGGGAACAATGCATCATATGCAGGGGGCATTACGATCGAATCTTTTCTTTTCTCTTTGATAACTTTCTCCACTCGTTCAACTTTCCCGTCTGCAGTGACCACTAATTCCGTAGGGTCACATTGCATGACGACTGGAGGTGGCTTAGACACTCTCCTTGTGTTTCGGTGAGGATGCCATTTGAATTTGTTGCAGCTGTAATAAATACGTAGTAAGATTATAGCTATGAGAATGATAAGAGTGATGGCCACAATCCCAGCGATGATGCCCGTTCCCGCATCCATCCCTTCGTCCTTGTCAGTATCCTTGTCATATTCATCCAGAGCTTCATATTTTACTGAATTGTCTTCAGTCTCCACAAAAAATTCTCCGTCATTTGTCAATGGCATTTTTCTTCCTTGATTGACATTGACATCAGTTCGTGGAGGCGCTGGATTTTGCAAAGTTGGAATTTGAGTTGTTTTATGTGTTTCTTCCAATGATTGTAATGGTGACTCAAGTGTAGTGGATCGGAACAATTCCGTCGGAGGTTGACTTGGTGGAGTACTGGAATTGGAAAGCGGGGGTTTCACAATTTCTTCTGGAGAAATGACTGGTTTCGCTGTGGCGGCTGTAGTACTTGGTTTCCGAGATGTTACTTTCCTTGTTGTGGTAGATGTAGAAGGGATCGTCGTTGGTGATCGGATAGTTGGTGTTGGAGGAGAAGGATTTGCACGAATTGCTGATCTACCAACTGTGGATGTTGGCGTTTGAGCAGATTTTGTGGTGGTAGTAGTACTAGTCGTGGAGCTTGTAGTAGTTGTAGTCACTGGAGTTGAAGCGGTTGTTGACGTTGTTGATGTGAATTGTCCTGATGAATGACAATTTACTTCATCTTCATCGAATCCAAAGGTATCCTCAAATCCGCAATTTAGCACTTTGTCGCAAAACAAAGAAGAGCTAATGCAAGTTCTAATGAGACTTGTTGAGGGCACTGGTGAGCATGGTCGTAAGTGGTTCTTTAGCGTTTCGTTGAGGTTCACAGAACAATCTGAAATAATATCATAATATGTCAAAGGTCAATTAGATCAAAGTTTGTAAAATGACAAAGTCAACCCGATTCCGGTAATGAACCGATTCAAACTTTATCACTTAAATTTTAACTTTGTCAAATAAACAACAATAAAATACTTCAAACGGCATAAAAATCGAACCTCACCTTTGTAAGCCGTGAAGACAACTTCAGCTCTGAGGACTGGATTGCGACTGGGATCAAGCAAGTCAAAGTTAAAATTGCGAACGAGACCCCAAATGTAACCGTGGTAAAAGAGCATTCGCATTCGCCCTGTGGCACTATGAAAAACTCGGGGTCCCACGAGCTCGAGAGGGTAACTACTTCCGTCACGATTGTCTACTTTCCCACATATCCCCGCCGTCTCTGCTCCGTCCACCTCGCCAAACTAAACAAACAACAATGACCAATCTCGTTGTAACAATAACACATATTTTCAACATGAACTGTTCCTTTTACTATGGGACATAAACGTTTCAACATGACATGTGACATTCACCAGTTTATACTTCTAAAGACACTACAAATGCTCCTTTATTTTTGATGCTTTCTGTTATTGTCGTCCTGTCAGAGCCCCTTGTTGCTCATTGTAGAATGAATTGCAGGTTAATAGCATAGAAAAATGGCTAATAAATTAGCATTAAGGGTATTTATGCTAAGCACTCTTATGATACGGACACATTAGCCGATTTAGCACAAAGCTCTTAAAAAGCTTCTGGGCTTTTATGTGTTCCGTGGACATTATCACACTTTACTTTCTGTTTTAGTATACATCAAGAAAGACCAGGACCCATCACATCAGGACACGACGTGGATATGCCCATGTGCCGGTATCGTGTCCTTTCATTTCGTACATTGCATGACATTTATTTAATGCAATCTATACTTTTAAAACCGCGTTAAAAATAAAGCTAACCTTTGTTGTGCTTTTCCTCCCACAAACAAAATAACCTACTGGCGTATCTTTTTCTCGACGTGAAACAATTAATCATAATTTTTAAACTGCATTTATAAAATGTTTTTGCGTAAGTTCAAGTAAACAATTACATGATTGAAACTGCACCAACTTCCTATAATTAGTTATTACTACACGATTTCATTTCACACTTTGAATGGAGTGAAATGATTGAAAGACAATAGCCTTGTAACATTGTGTAGCACACTGCGTGCAAGGGATCTACGCACTTTCATCTGAACAATAATGTGACAATGGCATTATGCCGCTGTTACGATCTTCACTTTCAAAACTTTGGTAATTTTACTTTTCGCATACTTCCTTTTTGTTTCAATTTAAACAATGGAGAGTTTGCCATTCTTATGTGCATTTCAATTTCAAAAAAATGAAGAAGAAGGATATTAAAAGTGTGAATGTGAATGTACTTTGCTTTTGAGCTCATCCACTCCCCTGTTCTTTCGGTACGTGTTACAAGCTAATTTGCATTTTACCTTTTCGCTAATAGGTTTTTTTGTGATATAGGGGCAGAATTTAATTACTTTGCTCTGATTGTACAGCAACGGTACAGTTCTGGTACACAAAATTAACAATAGTCATTTCGTTTCGTTTGCAGTAAAACAGCATTCCACATTTGTACCCAATTTCACGATTGTCACAACGAAATTAGCAATATTGAATGATGTGTACTAATTTAATTCAGGATAGCAAAATGCAATTGTGGATAAAGCAATAAAATGCTGTTTTTAATTGTGAGAATGTCTTGTGTGTGTGAAATATAATCTGATGAATACCGACTGCCGACATGTCATCAACAAGTTGAAGAACCAAACAACTACACTATAATTGTATTACGTAAGAGTTCCATTTATACAGTGCCTGCAGCATCTTTCCTAATCCGTCTTGTCTTGTCATTCCCATTATTCCTTAGCCATTAAAAA
>JABASF010000163.1:0-60190 GCA_019776145.1 Harlomillsia oculata | reverse complement strand
AAAGATTTACTTATAGTTTTCCTTTATTTAATTATACAGTATTTATTAACACAGTATTTCACAACTTCACTCGCCCTGGAATCATTCAAGACATGTTTTTTTAACGAACGTCTAAAACATCACACTAGAATGGAATGGTACTAAGGAACTATAATCAACTATACTAATTTTACGGCAAGTAACACAAGTATAAAAGCAAATAGGAACGATTTGAGTAGCTAAAAGATGACTGCATGAGTCCTTACAACGATACAACTCCAGAAATTCAATATCAAATTATTATGTTTAAATTCGTACAATGTAATACACGTACACCAAACTAAATTAATGTCGAATGAACTATCGTACGTGCTATTCTGCATACGCTGCTTAAGTAGCGATTACTTTTTTTTGATCGATTTCCTCGGCGGCGCCCACTGCATACACTTAAGATCGACTTCCAATCGTGGCTTTTTTGATTGATTTGATGCTTTCAAATGATCATCAACAAGCTTTGGAGTCACGCAAACCACATGTTGGCCTTTCCAGTATTTCACCAAATTCATTGACTGCAAAGTAGAAATGATGTCTTCCTGGCTAATAGATGTCATATTAGACAAGTCTTTAATGGACAAGACACCTCTGAAATCGCGAAGAATGTCCAAGAGTATATAACTCCAATAGGAACGGTATGAGAGTTTTCCTATTAATTAAGAACGGTCATGCTATATTATTAAGTATTCATAGGTGAGATAATACCAAGTAATAATAATAGTGTATAAATGCAATTATATAAAAGTACCCAAATCAGACAGAGGTTTTTCTGGAGAACCGACAACACCTTCAAGTTTTGACAATTCATAGCTGAACGCAATAAGAAATTTGCCATATCCACGACGTTGGAATGGTGGCAGAGTCAAAATGCAAGCCACATTATTTCCTTCAGGGCTTTCCTTCTCTTTAGAAAAGTATCCAACGAAGTGAGCCCCGTCTTGTTCCACCTCACAAAGAACGTAGAATAAAAACGGTTCCACATCAAAATAAAGAGTTTTATGATCCAGAAACAATTTGGCCATCAAGCACATATTCTGACAATAGAGCTTATGATCTGCACCGTCAACTTCATACACGGAAAGTGTACCCTAGAAATCGGACAATAATAATTTCCCTTACAACTTTATGTTATCGTATTCATTAATTATTCATGCTAAAATCAACTGCAATCTGCAATACTTACATTGCGATAAATCTCTTTCCCTGGAGGCTGAGACAGCTCACACCGACCCAAATGATAGCAAAAGGTGTCCTTAAAGCGCATGTACTTCAAGCAGAACTCGCATATCCATATTTTTTCAACTTTCTCATATTCGTCAGGATATGGAGAATAGTACCAGGTATCAATTTCATACCTGGGTCCAATTTGTGCTTTCTTGATGAACTTCACCTGGAAAAATAGATTAATAAAAAAACTATAACCTTGTGTACTCACTAAACGTAACTACAAAAGGTGACAACTATAAAATCAACTTTGCGTTTCCTAGCAATGATGATACAACATATAATTACAAAATTCTCACCATAGTAATAGCTTCATGCTCTCGTTCCAAAGCTGCAGTAGTAGGATCCATCTCTTCGATCGCCTTCTGAACATGATTAATTTCATCATGACGTCGTTTTTGATTTCGAGTAACTTTTCGAGTATCCACTGAAGTTGATGGTGTGGCCTCAGATTGTGAAGTACAAGGTTGGTTCGCGGTTTGATCCGACACTGGAATCATGATTCGGCGTCTGTTGACCCATTCATCCAGACGACGATTATAATCCATATAGTGGACATAATACTCGTATTCGTCGGGAACTCCAGGTTTCTGACGACGCTGAATGATTTCAGCGGGATCTATTAGTACCACAGAACACAAAAATAGATGTTATTTCAATTCTAAATCCAAGGAAGCAACGGAAAAGTAAATTGTATGGTAAATAAAAACAAAAGATAGGTTACTCACACCAACGACGATCTAGGCGAAATACCATGTAATCCTTTCCAATAGCCAATGGTTCCTGAGGGTCACCTCGCCCAAAATCCCCATTGTCATCATCACAATCCGGATCACTCCCGTTCAATTCTTCTTCGGCCATTTCAACAGTATTGTCCGGTTCAGACATTTCTATTGCTGCTCCGATTCTTTGCACTTGTATGTCCGATTTTCAGACCTGCAGAAGAAAAAGTGTCAATTATTTCTAAATCACACAAATCAAATCTTAAAACCTCAGAACTGTCCGTTTCTAATTTTACTATGAACTATAAAATGATAAAATACCAAAAATTAATATTGATAATTGCCATTTTAAAAAACGATACGAATCCATTATTAACGACGATACAACTAACAATTACACAAAAAACCCCTTTATGTATTCCCAGCGACAGAATGACTAACTATTCGTAAACTTTTATTTTTTAATTTTATTGTACGTGCATTGAATTATCTGTACGCAATGAGAGAATATCATCGTACGTATACTTACTTCTGGTTCGTTTTTATAATCAAGATCACGACTCAAGTCCGAAACAATTAGCTTTCTGACCCACCAGCCAGTTTCAGTCACATTAAATAACAATGAGTGATTCTTTGAAAATATACAATGAAAATATTCAAAAAATTAGTACCGACCAACTAAACTTTAAATACGAAACATTTTTTCAAACAGTCAAACGTTTCCAAGAGGTTTTGTACCCTAGTTTTTGTACTTACTTGAAAATTAATAAGTTGTCTGAAATGAAATAATGAACATTAGCGAATAAATTATCTCCTTTTAGCCAAACTTGCCAATTTGTAATTAAGCTTAATTACACAAGTTTAAAACACACCGACCGAACCCGACCACAAAACTTGGCGATCAACAAACTCCAGAGCTGATCTTCAAACTGGTTCGAGCTGGTTCTGGAGGAGAATTCGAAGTCCGATGTAACTTTGGTATAGCTGAGCCGTGGGTTTAGACGCCAGCCTTAAGCCAAAGCGCCGTGGCCTGAAATCACATGTTTTCTTCTCGTGAGATCTCGCTTTATTGCCGAAAGCCGAAATATATTGTCAAAGTCAAGTCTTCTTTTTAACAACCGGTGGTTTTATTGTTTTATAATTAAAAGAAAACTCAATTTACTAATCAAAATACGCAAGACTGGTTTATATCACTTGAAAATGTGAGTTGCAAAGGTAAATATTATGTGTCCGTTTATGTTTACAAGTTTGTATAATATGACTGTGTTCATGCTTTATCATTATCATACGTTGTGTATTTTAACTTTTATTGATTCCTTTGTTCATTTTTCAGCGTTGGTTTAATAATTTGAAGTTTTTGTTTGAAGAAATTATGTTCCGTACTCCTCAAGATTTGCCCAAAGCGACTAATGGAGCTGAACGACAAAAATTGGTCGAACTGGCTTCTCAACAGAATAGTGCTTATAATAATCCTTGTATAAAAGTGAGTGAATTTTAATGGTTTTACTTTTGTTAACAATTGTTTTATCTGGCGTTATGATATGATTTAATTATAGTTCTTTCTTTCCTGATTGTTTGGTGTAGGAGGAGAAACTATCCTACAAATGTTTGGATGAGAATAATTACGACAAGAAAGCGTGTTCGGTTGTATTCGCTAATCTTAAGGCTTGTAGGTCCTTCTGGGTACGTTTCATTTTGATTTTCTAGATTCGGAAGATAATTAACGTTATTTTTTTAACAATACGAGTCACTGATTCATTTTATATCAGTTATTAAATATTTGAATTTCAGGATTGTAATGTAGTGTAGAGCGTACTGTAAATCAGTTTGAAATGGATCATGTTTGTATGTTTTTAATCAGGTGAAAGTACAACGAGACCGAAGAAAGAATGGACTGAAACCTGATTTACCATGGCCAGAAGATAGAGAGGAAGCTAAATTAGAGTACATGAAGAAGTTTAACATGCAAGGCAAAACATAAACATCAGAAGTTGAGCAATGAATTTACTACTTGTCTAGTCTATTGAAACTTTGGGCAAATAATGCAATGATCACTTTTCATTTATGGTCGTGTTAAATTTTCGTTGTTTTGTTATGTACAACGTGTAGTAGACTTATGACTGATGACATTCATATAATGACATTAGGTCGTAGTAAAATAATAAACTGAAAGTTTGAAGTTAACATCTTGTTTATGCGATATTCATACTATGATTAAAATTGCATAAAACTCATAAAAGTCATGCTTTCATGTAATGATGTGTGATCAAAAGTGAAAAGTAGACAAGGCATTATTTTTGCACTTCATGCATATCATAATTTACAATTCTAGTTACAACTAGTATTCTAAATTAGTGATAAATAATAATGTTCGGTTCACGGCTCACCACAAGAAAGCATTTGGATCATTTTGCAAACGTAGGATTTTACCATTAAAGTAATGTAACATCGTAATGTGACGTCAAACCATTGTTATATAACGTAACGTTTCTGAAGGGGCAAGAATGAATTCTTGTGGAGTGCAACAACAGAATCAAGATTAATGAAGTAATGATGCTTACGTAGGTGGACTGTTATACCCAGTAACCTTTGTTGGTCAATCCAGTTGCTCATCATTAGGATTTATATGTTGAGACTCATGACTTCTCAGTTCTCAGTGAATTTGTGTGATATAATAATAATTGCATAAAGTGGTGAACATGCGTTTGCGGGGGGTGGTTTCATGTTTCTTCTTTAATCTTGTATCGTATTTTACTTTCGCATTCGTATCCGTGTGTGTAGTGTGATGGTGATGTGACGAACTCACTTTTAAATTGCTTTCAATGTGTAATGGGCATATGGGGTAATTGCAGAATGCCTAATAGTATGTAAAATGTAATGCAATGCAAGTGGGCAAGCCACTTTTTTGGGGTTTCCTCCTCAAGATTTTCCGCATTATTTTTTTAATATTGTGAGATCATAAGTCGGACACGAAGGGATTGTCCATGTTTGCAAACTATGGACAATGGCACGGCAAAAATCCAATTGTGCGGTTATTATTGCGGATCAAGAGAAAAAAGGTGGAAATTCTGCTTAACAAATATTTTAGTGCTACTACTCGCATGAAAATGAAATATTCTGGTACAACATTGATAACGTAACTGGGGCAATTCGCAACGTAAAGACTAGAGCCATTATATTGTTCTCATGTTGTGCTATCCCTTTGGCGTCACGTCAGAATGTGGAAAAAGACGTTTCTGCCCGATCTGATAACTTCATGTAAGACCGGACGTTATTGTACAGTCGCGTTCTAGTACTGTAAGAGGGTAGTAACTAATTCAAGGCTTTCAATACGAGATCATCTTTGTCTACTGTATTCTCCAGTAATTGCTTCCATTCCACCGTAATCTTTAAAGACTTCTTTTATTGAATGTCACTGAAATTCTATAGTTTTTTGAAATAAATACTTTGAGCAAAATCTTTAGGTTTTTTTTATTAGCGCAGTTACATACTGTGTGGAAAATCTGGCTGTTATTAAGCACGTAATGTATGACGACAGTACGTCTACGTGAAATCCGAGACCAGAGCTCAGAAGATTGAAAACAAACAAACTTTGATCCTCGGCACATATCAATATCAACGAACGGTGGTGTGCTGCAATTTGAGTCCAGCGATCCAACCCATACAACAATTACAGTTCGTTAGTTCGCAAAGCAAAGCAATTTAATAGGAGGATGCACAGTGTATCATGTTACGTTGACTATCTCATCCTTGTTTCGTTTGTGCTAGTGTCTAATTGGTTATGATAATAATCTTTTGAGCCATGATAGAGAGGCATACGTTACATGGTTGCTTAGCTCATTCCTGGGGATTTGTTGTCACCCCGGGTAGAGTACGTCCGGGGTCATAGGGAACGAAAATCTAGACCGTTTCTATTTCTCGAGGAACATTCGACCCCACTTCCTTCCTTTCAATTTCATTCGGTCGACTGACTGAGAACATCTAAATTTAATCCAAATCATCAAGTATCAAGCCACACCACCTGTTCCTAGACACGTGCGGAACTATTGTGCAAGCAAAGAAAATAGAATGCATGAAAAGAATCACTTTTCGGAAACAACTTTAGGAAGTTTGTGTGAACCGACTTCAACCGCAAATTCATCCACTTGCACCAGCTCGTCTTCATCATCTCCGGATGGCAACAACGATGATGCTCGGGGCAATGTGACTTGCCGGATTTATGCTGCATCCTACTGTGTATTAAATAGTGGTAAGTACAGCATTCATCCCAAGGATTTTATTAAAAACTCGTAAGCTTTCAGTTTCCATTTCCAGGATCACATCAAAGAGTCTCGTGGCTTCTTGCCTTACGGTCACAAGTTTCAAATATCAAAAACAAGGGAACTCAGCGTTGACTCTTAAAAGGTTTTATGAGTAATTTGATAATTATAATTACAGTGCTTGACATTTTGACTCCAAATGGATCAGCAACACAATAACCAGTCCATTAAACCCTGCAATTACAAGAGAAAGGAAACATCACGAGCACGACGGTTACGCAGGTACTATACATTTCACAAAAAGCACGTCTGTGTAAGACTCGAAGGAAAAGTAAACACGAGTTGTACGGAAAGTGTCAGCTTTTCTGCACGGAAGGAAGCCATGCATCTTCAGCTGTATCATATAGGAAATGTGAAAGTTGAATGTATTTTGCCAGAGGATGGAAAGCACCTGTGAAAATTCGGAAGGATTTTATTGTAGACAGGAGAAAATGAAAAGTAGGAAAAGAAAGTCGAAGGGTGTTTCTACGCAACTACTTGCACAATGATTTTCTACACTTAGCAACCTGCTGCACTGGATCGGAAGCGTGAGCCTGGGAAAAGTGAAACTGTGACAGATGAAAAGGAAAGTACACCTATCTTGAATGATGATGACGACAGTCAAATTCTACCTTTTCAAGTAAACATGTTGAAATGTACAGAAGCGTCCTTCTCTCTCATTATTTCTTTGTATCTTGCGTTTTGAATTGGCTGTGTAATGATAGCCTACAGGAATTCCAAATCCAACACGTGTCAGGTTTCTGTGTTTGAAAACTTTCTTCTGGAGAACTTTACATATCCATGGAAAATTCCATTGTTTTCTCTCCTACACAAAGAAACGAATTCATGTCACTCCATCACATTATACGCTTCGCAGATCTGATACAGGTAACTTTAAAATTACACAAAACCAATTCTCATGTAATATTATTCCGCCGTGAGAAAAGTAGGCGAAGTATTGTCAAAGTGTGTCGTCTGACGTCTGTGACGTCGTGACGTGCCACTCAAATACAGAGAACACCCTTTGGCCTTTGACGTTAGCTTAGTAACCTGTAACTCTATATACCAATATATAGGTACCTGGTAAATTTTTTTTTATTTTGCGCTATCTGTTGTCAAAAACAAGAGCAGACTGTTTTGAAAATATATTTGGATGTCATTCTGTAACTCCTATTTTTAATATACATGTGCACGGTCTGTAAATTCCTTTCTTTTGTCAGAAAATCCTTTGATGCTACGTACTACCTTATGTTTTGAATGTGAATATGAGCAAAACACTCATTCGTTAAAAATTTGCATATTCGAGATGAAAATTTTTAAAAAAAGTTGTCTCATTAGTTTTTGAGAAAATTGAATCAAAAGACGTGAAAGTTATAACTAGAAAGGAAAGATTACTTCTTTTTCTTTGTTCTATATAATTAAGAACAAGGACGGAGTGAGTTTCCCCCACTGAGATTTAATTTGTGTCCTCTCCAGTCCAGCAAATTGAGCATAGGACTCATAGGAGTTATTATTATGATCAAATCATTACCTTGCATAGATACGGAAATGACACTCTCTCTGAATTGTACTGGGGCAAGACTGGGATTGAGAACAACCTGTGGCGTTTCCGCTACTAGTCTTCAGAAGATTCAAAACGGAAAGTTGTTGGGTACGCAGGTTTCAAATCAATCCGAAACAGTGAGTCAGTCCAGGCAGGCAGGCAGGCATTGAGTTTTGTTGCACAAGTCAACGAGTGCCAATCTCAAACCTACTTTTCACAGACGATCGCACTTCATCTGTCAGAGAAACGCGAACCCTACGCCCGACCGAGGACGACATTTCCGAGTTGTGATCCTCTCATTTTACCCCATTATAGAGTTCCTTTAGGTTTGCTTTGTATATAACATTTTTGTAATGTAATCGTTAGTCTTCACATTCATACAAGATCTAGTACACCGTTTCATAGAAAAGGACTTTTCATACTTGATGTCCTTTTGATTATCGTGCTCTATATACTTACTAATACTAATCTATATCTTTCGAACCCGTTGACCTGTGATAATCTGCGATTCGTAATTACTAGCTTGTAATTGAATAGTTTGTAGTTGGTGCAGGGTAAACTCAATCGCATTAATGTGTGTCTGAAGAAATGTTAAGTCACATCTTTTTAGTTTGTCTTTGTTCCTTGTTATTGAGGAAGGAAAATTATTAAAATTAAAAGCTAGTAAGTCTTGTTTTAAGTAGTTCGTTTAGTCCTTGATTTACCGTAATCGAAACTTCGACCAAATATATAGAGCATGAAACATTTCTTCCGCAACCCGTCATGGATTCTCTTTTACCTTGTAATTTGCATGCGTAAATGGATTGGAAATTTGAGAATTTCTAGTTTGGAAGGAAGTCTTTAAAAATACATTTCGGATGCCTCTCTGTTCTTTCATTGGTATAAAATAAAAATATCTCTGTCAAGTCAACATTATCATGTTACAATAGTTTGCATTGAAGCTCCTGTTGACTTAAGTTACATAAAGCTTATACACAAGCGACGAAGCGACTTCTTATCTCTCACTCATGCAAACGTCGTTTACAATCTGAAAAGTAAACCTTGACCAAGTTCTCCAAAGCTTGAGACTTCTTCATTCAATTCGACTTAAAAGGGGAAGTGAGCAGACTCGGTCAAAAGATCTCTGGGTACAAATCACTGCACAAAAACCACAATCATTTTCACATTGTACTCTCTCGATTTACAACTTTTGCCTGCTCGCTAACAAGAGTATAATACACAAAGTTATACTTTAAAATGTGAAACAATAACTTAATAAACTTTGTACAGATATCGAGCGTGGGATGGCTGGACATTCGCATACATCCCAAGGATTCGAAACTGCGACAACCACAACAGTGACTGTAGTTTATCCCTACCATCACGAATCATCGACACATCATCCTAGCACGACTACACGACCACCACACTATAGTGCTAGCAGTACCACTTCATCTACTTCACATTCCAGCACTTCCAAACCAAAGGTTTACAAATATTTTGGATTTCATTCTTTTTAAAACTCAAGCATACGCATTTTTGACTGCGATTAGCTTATATCGTTAAGCTTATGCACACAATTTAATGGCCTTTGTGTACATATATGCGATAGGTTTGCGAAGTTTGTGGAGATAAAGCCAAAAGCTATCATTTCGGCGGCTTGTCATGTGACAGTTGTAAAGCATTTTTTCGACGATCCGTTCAAAATGATGGATACAATTTATTTCAATGTGCTTACAATGAGAATTGTATTGTGACTGTGCATACACGGAAAGCATGTCAGTATTGCCGTTTTCACAAATGTCTAAACATTGGAATGGAGAAAACTTGGGTTATGAGCGACGATGAACGTAACGTATTAAATCAGCAACGGTACAATTCAGTTCAGATAATTGTCTCAATTTATACTAATAGTAATGGAGCCTGATTTTATGCTAACTATTGGAAATTTGGCTGTTAAGAATGGAACGAAAAAGTCGACGCACAGAAACGGGACGGCACACTGAAACTTGTCGTCAAACTCGACCACTGGAACATACTGGTCCTGGAGATTTCGTTCCGGACGTGGGCGATTTATTGAATCATATGACGATGAATGATAAGGCAACTATTGACGCTGTTGTCCATCTATATCAACAGTCCTATAGAGATATCCCATACACTGTGTCAAAGGGAAATGGTTGCCGCAGTCCCTTGGAAATTATTCAAATGTTTACAACCATTTTAAGGAGATTCGCTTATTTCACACGAGAGCTTCCTGAATTTCAAGCACTGAAAATTGCGGACCAGACAACATTGTTACGAGCTAGCGTTTTGGAAATGTGTTTGCTGTCGTAGTGCACTCAGCTATGATGCACAGAACAATCGGTGGCCAAACAACACGATGGGATTTCTTAAAGGTTGTCCACGTTTACGGGTAAACATGCTAAACTGCGTTTAGCCCATGTTTCAATATCAAAAATGTATCTTACGTTGTGCAAAATTGTAGATCAATTATTAACTTATTAATGCTTTTAGGTTGAAGATATGGAAAAACTGGTTTCAAAAGAGTTGTACGAATTGCACCTTCGTTTCATCCAGGGGATTCAGGATATGAAGGTTGACGAAGCAACCATAATGCTCTTGCTACTTATTGTACTTTTTCATGCTGAACGACCAGGATTACATGACGTTGACACCATCAACACGACTCAAGAAAAGTTTTTGCTGTTGTTAAACAAATACGTACAATGGCGCTATGGACCGGTTCATGGACCGAAAATTTATCCAAAGGTATAAATTTGTGGTTTTATGGTTATTCCGTCATTTGTTACAAATTAGTGACATTTTCATTATACGAAGTGCTTGTTGCACTTTCATCACTCACGAAATGTTGGTTTATAGCTCTTGACAAAGCTGTCGGATTTGCGAGAGCTCAACGACACACACACAGAATATAATCTTCGACTGGCCAAAACAGAAGTAGAGCAAATTCAGGAGCAACTTGGAAGAATTAATCTTAATCCGTACCCGCAATGGGAATTGGTCAAGTCTCAAGACGTGTCACAGGATGCACCGCAGCAAGGTTACCAACAGTTCTCTTCTCCGTCTGGTAACTTCCCTGGAAGGAGCCAAGCGTCTTCATTTTTCAGGCAAATGGTTCAACAACGAATCCCTTCTTTGATTAAAAACCCAATGGCATCATTACCATTTGAATTTGAAGCATTTCGAGAGCATTCACGAATGTCATATTCTGCACCGCCTCCACCATTGCCCGTTCATGGGGCTTTTCAAGAAGAAACTACCGCTGGCGAAAGCAGTCTGGAGCAACCAAATTATCCTACAACGCATCCCATTGAAACTTTACAAATGGAGAATCAAGAGTTGACACCTGGACGCTCTATATCTCATCTGAAAGACATGTTGGCACCAAGAGACCCGGGTTTGTTACGACAACTTCAGGAGTCATTAAGCTCTGACATGCTACAACGACTAAGTAATGTTTTCGGAGAAGGGGGAGTAGCAGAAGTAACAGCGACTCCAAATTATGAAGGGCGTGAATGTCCTTCTTCGATGAGCAATCCCAATGTTTGTCCGACCTTTGACCGTGGAATGTCGGCTCCAGGCGAAACTTTCCTGAAGCCTAGTAATCCTCCATGTTACCACCATGAAAACGTTCCGATGCCAATAGAACAGCATTCTGACTATGATTATCATCGATATGCTTCATGGGAACATGGACATGGGGCATCTGAACAAATGATGCCTACACAACATCCAGGTCATTTTGCGGAGACGGTACAACCATCCACTGAGGTTATGACAAATGATCCCGGAAACGTTGATAGTCAGTATACCACACTTCATACTGTGGTTCCAAGAAGTCACCCACCACACTATAATCCAGGGTTTCCTCCTGAAGAAGAAGGTGTACAGTATTCTGCAGGTAGTGAATACCATCAAAATTACCAGTGGTGAATTTTCCTCCAGTCATTTTCGACACCTTTATAATTTTGTGCATATTTACAGTAAATACATTGAATCGCATGTTTTCAATATTGTTATACCTAGGTAGTATATATGCAAAGTATTGATAGAATTATAGAATCTGTAATTTTGAAAATTGCAGTTCTGATTTTCAATATTGGTGCTTGCTTAATGTACATTTGTGTACAACGCTGGCAGTCATAGCATGGAAATGAATCACCAGATTATCATATTATACTACTCCAGTCAATTGTATACTGCAATTAATTTTAATGCATAAATAAGTTTGTAATTCATGTAGACAGTGAAGTAATGGAACATATTCGTACATCAGTCCAGGCTTTTTATTACTCACAGTAAGTTGTAAAGTTGTTGCTTTCTTCTCGTTATTATGTAAAGGGTATGTAAACTTTATGTCAATTTGTTGTTTCTTTTTTTTTGCACGCGCTTTCACTCACTATAACATTCTTAGAATAGATCATACTACACTTATCAATTCCTTATAATAATACTTAACAACGAACCAGACAACCCTTCCCATTAATTTGTATTTCTTTGTGACATTCATCATGACGCAAACACAGTTCTCATGTAAGCTATGTAGCACGTTTATAATAATAATAGTAATAATAATAATAAATAATAATGATAATAATAATAATAACAGTCTAAGTCATGCAAAATTCAAATTAATAATAATACATTGTAATGTTCTCATTCAACTTAAATACGATCTTGAATATAATAATTACAAACTGCACATAATTTCTACGAGTCGACTTATATAGCTGCAAAATTAAAACTTTCCCAAAACAGTCCAAACGTCACCGTTAGAAAGTGCAAAAGAAAAGCCATTTTGCGGTGTAATTCGTGTAATTAAACCGCTACGCTGCTTGCATGAATATTAACAAAAAATTATACATTTTGATACGTTTTGTTTCTCCAAATATTATTAATGTAACGAATTATACGTAATTATACTAATTACGAATAATAGTTTTACACAAGATATGACTTTCAAAATGGTAATCTTTGAATTTTAACATCAAATTCGTAGAAAAGCAACAAAAAATAGTAATATTTTTTAATTTTTTGGTCAGATTCAGAACAGATCAACAAATTACAGGGTAAACTCATGAAACCATATATATTTGTTACTGAATAATAGTACCAAAACTCAAAACCAAAGCTGAAAATAAACATTTTTTTGGTAGTGTAATTAAATTATACGGCTCACAAAAAACTTTAAACACAGCGAAAGTATATTAATCAAACAAGTTACAAATATAAACACCTTAAATGAAAGTTACCTGTTCCGTGCAAGTATATGGGGATATCGTAAACATAGCTTTAAGTAGTATTTGTTTTATGTACAGGGGTCACAACCCTTTTCATTGGAGTCATTATCGTAGATATTTTTTAAATTTAACTAATATTATATAATATATAATATGCATCATATTGTAATTATAGTATAATACATCGACGAATTTGTTTTTAGTACGATACGCACACTGTGCACAAAAAAAACAACACATAATTGCACGTATTTTCCTTCGTGACGAGTATTATTAATTTATACTGTTTAATAATTATGTTAATAAAACAAATTTCCGAGTTTTATTTGTAACACACACGAAGAACGCATGATGTTATATGAATAAGTACGTATGACAAAAGGACGTACGACGGAGACAATTTTCACATCGATAAAAGCGATACATCATTATTTATTAATCATTATTCGAACACATTTATTATAATCAAATCCTCTTTCCGTGCATTTTTGATTTTTTGAAAGCACGTACGAAAAATCTCAGACGACACTGTACACGTTACACCATCCAAAAACAAACACACCACTATAATTTGCATTCGCATCTTAAACAAAATGATCACTTATAGCAGTGCATGCAAACGCAAAAAGATGCAAATTATGAAATGTACGTCACGGATTCTTAATAAAAACGGTTCTCTGCATTTTTCAGGCGGTGTGGAATTTTTGAACGAGTTGTTGAATGTTTTGAAAATCCCGTTCATTACACTGAGTTTGACCACTGCAGCCTAAAAAGTTTTAAAATGTAATCTTTGTTGTTGATTTTAAGATACCACTTTGATATAACAGCTAATATTAGGTTTCATAAGACGAAACGTAAGCATTTTATCAATCTCTGACTTTTGTTGTTTATTCTATCAATTTTTGTGTTTCGTTGAAGAAATCTGGTTTTCATAAACAAACGTGCAAAGTTTTAACACTTTCTTCAGTTGCAAGTCAGTCACAAGAACACTCTGGTCAGCACGCACGCATCGTCTGCCTATTTACAATTGTGGACACATTTTTGTTTACCGGCAGTATTTTAGTAATACAAATGCAGATTCCTTTGAAACAACAACTTTTGTCTACAAAAACTCTCGTTTAAATAGTTTTTTCCCGTTTTTCTTTTCATTATAATTATTTTTTTTCTTATTCCGTCGAATTAATTTTTGTTTACATGATTGATTTGACATTGACATGTCAAAGGTTCTCGCATCATCTCGTAAATTCCAGTCAAAATAATTGTAGTGTTTTGGTGTATTATGGTAATATATAGAATTTTTGAAATTCTAATACGTTACATTTAGTAATATAATTTCTAGCAGTTCCTTTGAAATTTGTGTTTCATTAGTATAACAGTATTTTTTTGTACCTTTATGGGAGACAGACGACATAATAAATTTAATAATGATTTTTTTGGCATTGCCTACTACTGGAAACGTTTCTCAGTATATTATTTGCATTTTGTTTTAACATGTTGCATACAAGTATTTGTCAAATTGAATCTCACTAAATTTACAATGGATGCGTACTGCATTGTTTTAAAAAAATTAATCAGACACCAAGGAGTGAAGAAGAATCAGAGGTCGAAAAACTTGTACGTCTCATCATCAATAATCATTTTCATGCATCATCGTTAAATCGTTATCATCATAAATTGTTTTGCGTTACTGATGTTTTTGTTTCTGTACGAAATTCTTTACCATTCAAAATCGAAAAAGTATAACAATACCAGTAAAATCATAGTAAGAATAATGCCATTCGGCGTATTATATATAAATCGTAGGTTACAATAAAAATATGAAACTTAATAAATGCAGAAACGATTCATTAGTATGAGACAACCGTGCAATTTGACTGGCGGTATTAATAATAGTACAGTACTACTTCAAAACTGGAATTACACAACATATTAGTAATATATCAGAAACTTGCGGATGATATCCTTGCAATTCGCTATTACAAATACGAATCAACTCACCAGAAGACGCAGAACTAATTTAATTATAATTATAACACAGTCTATTCTATAATACTAGACAAGAGTTTTCTACAGAAGAAACTCTAAATTTAATGGTTTGCCAGTCAAGATTGTTTATTGGAGCTCAATATATTAGCCATATTACAAGATAATGAAGATTATATAAATGTCTAAAAACACATTAAAGTATACTATTGTACGATATGCCGTATGTATGCTCAAGGATGCATCTTGAATCGTTCTCTACTACAGTACGACGCGATGATCTGTAATTCCGTTTATTTTTACAGTGGGTATATAATTTAATTCTAGTTTGGGAGTAAAGATGTTCTCGTTTTTAATCTTTGCGACTGAAATCAGTAATTCAATCCGTATAATATGTATTTTGGGCTTGCAGACGATGACTAAAAATTGATGATAAAAATTGACCCCACGCTGTACCTTGTGCGAGTAGAGACGTCGATTGATTCGATACAACCAAGTGTGCATGAGACTGTCATTTATGTTTTTGATTAAGATTTTCCCCAGTAAAGAAACAAATTCCTACTACCGAGAACAAGGCTCGGTAATTGATAATACAGAACGATTGAAACTGTATACCGTATATGTATTTTACACGATTATATAATAATTACTGATTATAAATTCATTAATATATTGAAATTACCCGTATGAACTTGCACCGTTAGAACTTCAGTAACAAACTATATAAAATTAAACCTAGCATTCTACCGATAAATTGATACATTACAATTGGTCTATTGTGGCGTTCTTATTATTTCATGTAAATCTGACATATATCACTTGAACGAAAGCGATTACGTACTTAATATTTGAATTACTGGAAACGTGCTAATACAATAACCTTAAAATACTATACAGCTGTCTACTGAAAAACATTTACTTGTACAATTAGCACAAATAATTAATAATGAAAATCTGCCTTGAAATTCGCACGACGTTACGTAATTTTTCTTGACCATTCACAAAATGGTAAAGTCCAAGGTAGAGGTTCTCATAATTTTCATATTACAGTTTAGCGGAGCAAGAGTTTTTTTCCCGTTATGATAAAAGAAATGATTGGTATTGATTGCGTCAATGCAACTTTTTGGACCAACCGGTAGGAATTTGGATTTTTCTTGTCTTTCTACCAAATTATTATGTGGATGCAGTTTGAGTGATTTTGAGCATTGATTTTTTTACAATTGCTGCTTCACACAAAAGTTCAATTTTTACTTCAAGTAAATGGAAGATTTTAGGTCTGGAGATTAGTGAGTGGGTTGGAAGATGAAAACGTGTCTTTAGAATGTTCAATTGTCACTTGCATCCCCTGCTGAAATGTTTAAAAACGTAGCTTTCATTAGTACGATTTACAAAATATCTTTAAAACTGATTATTATTACTATATAGTCATAGTGCAATTTGCAGGCCGTTTACCAGAAGATTCAGACTCGGACGAGCATGAACCTGAAGACGCAATGTAGACGTCGGCAGGCAAAGATCCTCGGCGTCTTCCTGACCAAAACGAGCACCCGGAAGAATCGCCAGATTGTTCTATTAAGATCTGAGCTTTCCAGCCTCCAATTGTTGAAACTGTTGAATTAACTTTACTACGAGCCGCAGCAAATAATTCTGGTCCACCTGAACTTCTTCGCTTAAGGGACACATTTGTGTCATCTTCACTGTACGGGAAAACATGGAGCCATTTGTAGGCGTACGTAGATTCTGTAAAGGTGAAAGATTCTTGAGTCAAGAAACGAAACTTTGAGTACGATTTATCCTAATATGCATTGTTTAAATTTAAATGTTAATATTGACCTGAACTCGAAGCATCTGTGGGTAACGACTTCCTACGTCCCATACGTGGGATGCTAGCATTGGTTTTATTGCTATTGGGGATTGGACGAAGTATTGCTACAAGTAAAGGTTCCGTTTAGTATTACTAATTAATTAATTACACTGAGAACGCAATCGTGATGCTTATTGTGTGAACTAAACCACTTACTTTGACGGAGAATGTCCACTGGAGCTGAGCCCCTTCTACCCTTGCCGTATGGAGCAGCTTCACAGAAAAAAGCTCCGCTTATCATTGCTTTTGAGTTGTTATTACTAAAGTTGAGATTGACTTTGTCGACAATAAGTCCAGGAGTGGAATGATATTGTGTTGGATCGGAGCGACGGTCCTGAGCACCACGACATCCCATAGCGGGAGCGGCTGTGGGAGCCGATCCTCGTCGGATTTGAAGTCGCGTTCCGATGACACCCTTCAATAAGATAAACAATGGGGCATTATGATATATTACCTATATCACTAAAACGGTCTATGCCAATCCATTAAAATGGGCAGAATTGAAATGTAAAACTATAATATTGAAGTGTGATTAGTGATTACTTGTAACTGCTGTGCAATAATGGGGTCACAAGTGTCATAGTAGTTTGCTAGATTTTCATCCAATTCAAAGTCCACACATGCGTTGTCATCGTTATCCTCTTCCGTTAGACTTTTCCAGAGTCGATTGTTATTTCTCCAAATGAAGATGGTTGCGAGACTATTGTTATTATTGGTGACAGAGGCCGTGTTGGATATGGAGGATTGAGGTGACATGTCAGCTATTCGAGATGATCCGTCAGGAGGTTGCTGATTTTCCTTTTCACAAGGGCATTCAGTTTGTGTTGAGCAATCGTTCGTGATGGAAAGACCAAAACAAGAATTCGTGCTAATTTTCTCATCTGCTCTGCCACAATGATCACCGATGCATCGTTCGTCTTCGTCTTCAAGATCCTCCTCCCCAAAATGTAGAGACCGATCCAAGCTGCCACTCCCTCGTCGATTTTCACCATCGTTATCATCGGTTCCTGGAGGGAATTGCTGCACGAATATTTCCAGTGGACTAGCTTCTGCAGAGCTGCCTCCACTTTGACTTTGTCTATCGACTTCTTCTGATATTACTTCACAGCACATGAGAGCTTCACTGCTGCTTCCACCACTGCCTCTTCCACCATGTTCCTCTCCCCCGGAACTATTTCCTGCATCAGGACTTCTATTTCGTGACCGATGCTGCAGGATGATGGAAGAAGACGCTACTGCTGTTGGACTGACAGCAGCAGCAGCGGACAAAAATCGCGGTCTGTTAAAGTTACTGTTTCCTTCTTGACCGTATACGCTGACGACAGGACAAGTTTGCTGTCGAATAAGATGACGACGTTGATCTTCCATTTCAGCCGTTTGCTGTAAGGATACATGAGCCACATTGGGGGACATGGACAAAATGCTCGTCCCTGGACACAGCTCATCAAGGTCTGGAGCTTCCATTAAACTTCTACGAGGACTTCCTGAGCCAGCTTCCGGAAGACTGAAGGTGAAATCAAGAATCTCATCCGTTGTAGAGCAACTGCTACAACTGCTCTTTTCAGCTGCCGGCGTATGAGACATTTTCGGAGAACCGGGTTCTCCTGGAGACACAAGACCGACCCCGCCACTTGCCGAAGCTTGCTGCTCACTCAAGTATTTGCTGCTCAGTTTTTGTAAATGCAAAATAGTTTTGGTCGGGAGAGCCTTTCCAACTGAAAGCGTTCCAGAAGGCAAACTCTCTCGGCGAATCACTGTGCGTCCTACCATGCGAGTAGAAGCAGACACTACATCACTAATGCTCCCAGTGGGACTTCCCATCCCACCAAGAGAAGTCAACAACTGTGGAGACAGCTGAATATTGCTGCCCATTAACCCTGTCGCAATTGAATGTCGACGACGATCTGGTCTTGGAATACCCAAAAAGTCTGAACCAGAACCCAAGCCGCCGTTACCGTTTCTCCCTTCATCGCTACCCTCATCCTCGGAATCACTAGCTTGCGTAATTGTTGTATGTGGATCAAATCGCACTGATCTACTGCTGCTTGGCTGACCACCGACGACGGTAAGAGCGAATCGCTCTTCCTGATTGGCTGCTTTACGTGTCATCAATTCGACACTTCGTGTTACAGGATCTTCTTGCCCTGACAACGTCCTCATGGTTTCATCTTCAATTTGAAGTTCTGCTTCCGCAGCGTCCTTCTCAGCAGCCAATTGTTCATCCAAAGTCAGTTGATCCCACTTGCCCTTATTTACTTTCAAATTGTCCATCATAACATTTGACAATGGGGTTCCCATCATTCTGTGCCATTCATCAAATAATGGCTGGACCACAAACGTGAAGAAGTCTGGAATAAATTGATCATGCCAAACCATGAATTAGTCAATAAACAACTTCATATTAGAAATCTATGGTCTCATCGAACACTTGCACTTACTTGCTTGAATTCTGGGGACGGAAGTGGTAAACCTATCGCACAACGATGTCACAGTAAGATTCAGTTGTCTCTCATAATCACCTTGCCGGAAAAATTCTTCACAGACTTTCATACTCCACTTTCGTGACACTTCCCAGGGACGACAGGGATTACTGATATCAGCACATTTGAGAGAAATCTGAAGGACAAAATGACGAACTTCTGCCAAGTTCATGTCCAGTGTGCCAGTGTCCAAATAATGCTAAAAAAATACAAAATTCATTGTTACTATATTTGCTATTTCTCATTACAACCTCCTAATCTTTAGGTGTAAGGTTGCAACAAATTTACCTTGAGCCTTTCAAGAAACTCTTGTTGACGCGTGATGTCCGTAGCCAGCACCAACGATTTGATCTGTTCCTCCACTTCCGCCACACGTTCTTCCCCCAAAACTGCACTCATTCCACTCTCATTCAAACAACCCATTGCAGATCTCCAATGGTGATTTTCCAAAACTGACGAATTCTGTAATACAAATATAAAATAGATAACATTGTAAAGCATTACATCAACTTACATAATGGAGAAAGTAATGCATTTGACAGCACGAACTTTGTATAAGGCTGCGAGATGATTGGACGTCGCAATGAGGAATGGTTGATTGACACCAGGATGATCCAAATCATGCGTCACAGCTGCTATGATAGCAGAAAGAATTTCTATTGGGGTCAACTTATCCAAAATCATTGATTCTTGAAGGAAACAATGCATCGCTTGGGTCACGTCGGCAGCATGAACTGCATTGTGATAAGGATTCCGCCAATGATACCCATCTTCAATTATGGCTGTGTGGAATCACAACATCATCTTATGTAAACACCAACTGAATTCATTATCACTAAACAAATGAAATGACAAGTACAATGACATGATTGCAGTATTCCTTCAAAAATGCATTTACCAAACAGTTTCCAAACTGTCTCTGGATCCAAACTGAAGTACTTTAGCAGTCCATACGTTTTGAACAGATGAACACATAAGTTAGGAAGTGGACGGCCTACAACACAAAACACCAGATGAATGTAGTTTTTTTATTATAACAGAAATAAAACATTAGCATTTATCCTTTTATGTCAATTAACATGATTGTACAATTGTACGTATCAGCATACTTTACGTGTCCCGAAACAGTTTTTTTATGAATGTCATGACCTACTTTGACATGTTGGCGTGACATAATTTTGTACAATGCTCCTGCTAATAATTGAATCGTAGCGTAAATAAGAGAAAACTAGTTCACTCATTGCATGTTATTAATAAAAAGCAGGTGATTAACATGAGGCAATGTGTGATGTGATCAAAAGTCAACTGTACAAAATGTCATTAGCATAAATGCAGTCAGTAACAATTTCTTTAAAAGGACATCAAAATCTACACGCGCCTGTCCTTCATGGCATTGCGGCAGTAGCACAAACACTCAAGATAGCAGAATAATAATAATTACGTGCTTCGTGCTTCCTCAATGAATTTTGTGTGTATACTACTGCAATATATATAGAAGACATAATATAACGATATAACGTTAAATGGCGTGCTTATATATAAATGCGACATTGTATACTTCAAATTTATTTATGCTGCTGTGCTCAGCAACAGCCACAACAAATTGCTCATCAGACGGTCCGTGCTTGTTCATCTTTCACAATGATCAGTCAAACTGAGCAAAATGTAAACAAAACATGTTCACCTTCACAGTAATGTTACAAAGTGTGTGTGATTCACCAGGTGAATCTCTCGCGACAAATCAAATGGCCTTTCCGATGCTAGGACGTTAAAATCAAAACCTCGTCTTGCATACAATAAAGTTATTTAACAAGCAAAAACATCACACTGCTACGTCCCAGACATAACATTAAAATAATATTTTCATCATAACTGTTTATGAATGAATCACATCTGTGTTTGTCCCTCTACCTGTACTTTACACAGTAACTCGCCATGTTATCATCAACATGGCGATTCGTTGTGATTATATAAGCACCGACACTTCTGCTTTCATTGTACATTCGTCGATATCGTAAAAACGGTACGTATAGGTACGCTCGACGTTGTAAGCACAAATATGGCAACTCGGTCACTTTAATTTCAATGAGTTCTTATATTAAATCTATTTATAGTCCACTGTCGCCTACTGCATTAATTTGGTATACTTGATAATATATACCTGGTTTGGAAGCGTATATTTTCTTGAACCGTATAAATTATATAGATTTTCAAACATAAATGTGAGCTGGGATAAAATTATAGGTTCTCATTCTCCCACTTCTGAGAATATATGAAACGTGTCATGAAATGAAAACAATTGCGGGTCTGCATGACTAGCGTTAATTTTGATTATAATTCGTGAACCCGTATATGTCATTTTGCCAAAGTCACAGCATAAGCATAATGCATCCAACCCGTGAAATGGCGAAATGAGCCATGTACGAAGAATAATGAAAAGGCAAACAAGAAAACGTAATGAAACTCACCTCCCGTCACATTATCTAGTATAAAAGCGTTAAATGCCCAGTTGTTGATTCGATCAAGGACGAGGTCAGTTTGACAAGACGACAGGTCATCGATGAGAGTTGGATCTTTAAAAAGATAAGTGCGCACGTATTTCCGTCGACGTCTTCTCCTCTGCACGGTTAAGAAGGGCCCAGCATGCAATGTTCGATTGGGCCGACAATCAAGTAATTCCAAGAGATATTTGTCTTCTAATGGAAGAATTGCTTGAGTTCCCATGCTGCCCTCGTCTAAAGTGAGTACATCTGCAAATAAAAAATTCAAAACACAAAATTCAAATTATTTTCCCCAGCACAGCCAGCACTATCTCGCATTTCCCCAATTTATCTCCGGGCATATCATCCTATAAAAAGATTCGTACTTTTCAACACGTACTTTCTTGATCCTGACCTGGAAAACTATTTTGGATTCTCATGGTATCTCAACAATAAACAACTCTAAACTGACTTAGGTCACAAGATGATGAAATATGATGAAAATCATTGCTGAATTCTAAACTTTTTCAACGTCAATTCCGAGCATATAGAACAAGTTCAGTATAATCAGAGTATTTAAAAACGTGTTTACGTCGGTCGGAATTCTTTCAAAAAGGTCACGTAAACGTAGCTTGGCCATTGAAATTGGTACATTCAAAATTTCCCTAAAAAACCGATATAGTAAATAAAAACTGCAAAAATTGATTCTGAATTGAAGTTCAACCTACGTACTACGTGACAAACGGAGTGTTCTCATTTTCCTTTAACGACGAACGCTTAAAAGTAAAGAATCACTATGTATAGTTTACGGCATACCATTAGCAAGTTTCGCATTGTGAGCATGATCTAACATACGTGGCAAACCCATTCAAACCGGAAGCATAATTGCCCCCATAATTGAAAAACATGTACTCTCACTCTCACATCATATAGGAGTGTGCACAAACAAGAAACCCCGAATTAAAATCAGGGAAACGACGCTTCAATATACTCTAAAAAATGAATCATAACATTTCACCGAAGATAACATGTTCACAACTGAACACAAAAGCCTTTCCCCAGATTCAATAAACCGGGAGTAGAGGTCAAGCGTGCACATTGGAACATTTTGACAACAAAGTTATATTGTGAAAGAAGACGGGAATGGATGTGGCTATGGAAAGAGAAGCACTAAAACACTGAACCAACTGACTTGTTCGACCCACATTCCTTAATTGACAAGTCTAATGTCCAGCCGACAGCTGAGTCAAGGGAAAGGTGCGTGGAGAAAGCAAGTTCCTCGAACTGTGAGCACGTGTCTGCTTAAAAGGAATGGGGCAGGGCATGCCCCACACACAAACACCACCAACTGACTTCAAAAGTGTCTTTGTGCGTCATTCTCTACTTTGGCCTGGTGCTTGGTTCAGCTTCTCTTTTTTCCGGATTCCCATCTATTAAATTGTACAACTCCGGAAATTTCATGTCTATGTCCAAAATCCCCTATTAGCGTTGAAAGTTGAATGTTGATTAATCACACATTTTTTATTGGTTGTCTATCTAATGAATGTATTAAATACTAATGCAATAGAAAATCGGACGAGTATAGGACGTTACAAGGAAGCAACATTATAGTAAATACTATATAATCACACTTTTGTCAACTGGACGTCAGAAAATTATAGGATGATAACTTCTGAACAAATATTAAAGTAAAAGTATAGATAAAAATTCGTATACTACTGAGACATTATATTTTATATACCGTTATAAATGAAATACAAGAAGGTATAGGAAATACTTTACTACCCTGAATAAGAACATAAATTATGAGTGAGAAACACAGTCCCGTTTTTCTGTAAAAACGGAACACAAGAAAGTTGTTTGGAGGAGAGAGAGAGAGAAAGAATTGTCTATGGAATCAAGTTGATTGGCATTTCTTTTGTGTAGTTTGAAAGTAATAAACTCTTCATGTGACAAACGACCACAACCCGAAATAGATTGAATGGAAGAAGGGAGTAAAATGAATAAATGGAATCGGACTTGACGTTGGACACGCATGCACATTTCTCGAGTAAATAATATTTTGGGCAATTTGGTCGATGATAACATACTCTACTTTTTTGTCACATTTACAATTCTGACGTGAAAAGAAAAAGATTGCATGGAATATGACGACTCGACCACACACATATATTATTGTGTGTACTCCTATTTACATCTCAAATAAACGTGAAGTGGAGGTTTAATTTATTACTGCATGACATAGCGAAACATTTTAAGTATACACGCTTAATGTGTACGATTACGAACGACGGTACGTTACATTTTTCTTTCATGGATTTACTCTTATAAACGCGATGAAGCCTTAAATCCTGTCGCTGCATGAAATCAGCAAAGGGAGAAATAAAATTATGCTACTATAACTAATTAGCATGCAGTGAATCGTGCGTTGTCGACATGTTCAAAAACGCGCAATAATAAATTATGGCAATTTTTACCGTCGTTGTCCGTCAAACCACAAAACAAGAGCCGCGTCGTACTAGTACTTTACTGGAAAACGGTGAGAATATACCGGCATGCTGAAGCTCGATGCCTGACTAAGCAAATTAATATCTAATGTATCATTTCTTAGTCTTCCAGAACCTTAAGAATCGTTTTCGCAACTATATACAACACAATGTAGTAACAGCATACGACTTATTCAACCAGAAATTTGATTGAATCCGTCATTCCAACATCATCATACTCTCATTTAAATTCTGCTGTAGGATTCAAAATTACAGATTTAGGCCGAAAAAGCGATAATTGAGAAAATCGATTTTCAGACCTGAGCCAACTAACTACTAAAAGTTGCAAAACTGTGACATTATTGTATCGTGTATACATAGAGATCTCGCCAGGTTTTGACGGCATGTTTCAATCTGTAGATAATTCAATAAGTAGTAAAATGTTCAATGCTCATCATAGAAGCATCAACTCTTGCGTGAAATTATTACGGTATGTATTGACAATTTTAAGTCTAATCGTATTGTCTGTTGCTTTCTCAACCATGAAATTCATCATTTTAGTTCATCATTTTGGCATTGTGTTCGTTTAGGGTTCAGTGGAACAGATTTTCACGTCTAGTGAATTTTTCGACATCAGATCGTGATTCGATTGACTGAATGAATTGTAATGTAACTCGTCAATATCTCAATATATGTATCATGAAAAAGTTAATCAATACCAGAAACTTGAACTTGTTACTTATTAGGATGATTTTGCGATTAAATGGCTTTCTCGAGTACTTTAATACGTAAAACGTATCTTGAATACTAATGCTCTATTGCTCAACTGCTACGTATACTTACTTCATAATGCTCAAATTATAAAGTGGAAAAAGACGTAATACGTAATGCCATGGAACCAGGAACCACGCCTCAAGAAAGGAGAATCTAAGGATAGAAAGAAGATGATGACAGTAGAAGAAACTTGGTGGAAGGGACGCGATAGGAAAACCTTATGCACCTTCTTCAATTTATAAAGAAAAGGAAAGGGAAGTTTAAACATATACTTTTTCGTTATGCTGTTTAATCGCAATTTTGGATTCCAAATCCCCAAAGTCGACAGATCCACGAAATTACCATTCAACTCAAGCTCACTCAACGTGAACGTAGCTATAGCTACCACGTACCATAGGAAATCTTTCTTTCTTTATATAGGTTTTGAAGATCCTTCATCCAGAGATTGGAAGTCGATTGACAAACTAACTGAGTGGGACACACAAGGAAAGGCGAGTCTAACAAACTGAAAAGTTGACTTGTTCGGTCCACTTTTCCCTAATTTCCAGCCATTTCTGCTTTCCTTGGCCCAAAAGGAGAAGAATCTTTTCCTCTCTGCTCAATCAAAATGTATTTTGCTGATGTGAACCGTCAAAATCGGGACAGCAGACAAAGTAACTTTGTGACCTTTCCATAATTACATTTTGACTTCTGACTTTATTCCCTCAAGGATTTTGTAGACAAATGCTTCCGCTGAGTTGAATCTGCTTCAAATTTTCATTCCTTCTCATTTCTTATATACTCTTTTCCTATGACATTCGTACTAGGAATTCGACTCCATTCCTCAAAAATTCCAATTCATTTCCAATTTTCTCAAAAACATATATAAAAAGGATAACAAATTTTAAATCGAGGAGCAAACGACATCAACTGAGTGAGCAATGGACGGACCCGTGTCCAGAAAAATTACGCTTCAAAAGATCAATTCAAATAAAAAGTCCTATTGAACAGTATGTCATTAATTCCTTTGAGAAATCACTAAGAATCAGATCTCCTCGTATTTGCTTCCAAAGTCCAATCAAGTCCACTTTTTTACCTTCTCGGATCTCGTCCCGAATTAAGATCATGTAAAATATATATATTTCTAAGACTTATTACTTAGCCATTGAACACACAATTCTGAAATTGACATTTTCATTTCGCGGTATGAACTAGTCAACTATGAAAAGTAAGTATGTTATGCAGTACTACGTTATAATAATTATACATATATAGAACAAAAAGTTTTGGTGATTATTACTATAATTTCTATATATATACCACGAAAAACTTCGCCAAACAAGTAGTCTAAACTATACTTATTAAGTGAGTCGTCATCGCTCTTACGCAAATCCTCCCCTCGTTCCACTTTAACAAGCCATAATTTAGAATGGTTTCCCCAAGCAGAAATTATTCAATCCAAAGTGAAGACGCATTTTCGGGTGTTCTCTGTTTACTTTCTCATTTGAACTCAAACCCGAACTCCTCATTCCACTTTTTCGGTTCGGTTGATTTCCATTTCACTCTTGTGCATTAATCCATGCGGATTTTACATTTCACTTTGTTTACTTAGAAGAATTTATGAAAACTGACGTGGGTGCGTTGAGTTGGTTGATTTTGTTTCCTGGTCTAGTTTCCCTTACGTAAGATTTTCCCTTCATCCTGTTCTCTTCACTATATAATCCTAGTATAAGAGATATTAAACAGTATTTTCACTTTGAAGAGGATCTATCCACTTTCCTTTATTTCTTCCGAATTTAATCCGCAAGTGGAACTGATACTATTACATAAGACATATTTATCATTTGTGAATAACATGAATAGTGTAGTATGTTACTAACACGAGTATAGTTTTAAGTATCTATCAGACGACTTTGAACTAATATTTATTTACCTGTAGGTCTGTCTCAAAAGTTATGCAATTTCATTCTTTGAAAACTACTAAACTCATTTCGTTCTACAAAAAGGTAGAAAAATAAAGTATTACTACTCCAAAATTATGTTTAAACAGTGGGACTCAAGCAAATTTGCACTCGTATCAATATTGAGACCTTTTCGCTTGTTTTTTCTCCTATTTTTCAAAGCATCTCGGAAAAACAAGAAAAGGATACTAGTACGCCACGCGCATTCGAAACCACTTTCCTGGGACGTCCTTCACCGATTTGTATAGTCAAAGATTCTACCAATATCCTCTTCTAACACAAATCCAATCTAAAAGTCTTTTTTTTCTATCGTGTCAAACAGAACTTGGAGGAAAACTCACATCTTAATGGAAAAATTTACTTGAGACCGCAAGCGGAACACAAGTTCCAACCTTCGTCGACTCAACTCCTAGCAGTATTCTAAATTTCGATTGACAAACGCGTCACACTGATTAATTTAGGGGAGCCCTGCGACACTAATCCTTAATCCCTTTTGTGTCAAATGTTCATTATGTGCCACTTCATATGTTAGTGCTGAAACCAGAAAATATGTACATCTTGTATGAACTTAACATCAAATGACTGAATCTATACGATTTGTGATGAAAGGATGGAAGTATGGAAGGAACAAGATTTAATTGAACGAGTTACGAGCTGGGGTAATGCTGCAGTCTGAAATACAGTTCAATTCACAATGCGAAACGGTCAGTTCCAGGTTCCATTCCAAATAGCATAGCTATAGATTGCCGTCTCGTTTTCGTAGAAATAATGGTCGGTTGCCAACATCATTCAAACACTATGTATTCGGTTGCATAAAGCAAATAATACTGCAAAGTAATCACATTACTACCAGCAAATTGGATGGACGAAACAACTATCAGTCAATGTACACGAAAGGCGTGTGCCGCTAACATTCTCCATTAGCAGTGATTTTCAGTGTGCTGTGCGTATAATCAAAACGAATATAGAGGACATCATAAGTACAAATTATACAGTTACTGTAAAGTATATGTAATGTAAAGTCTGTAGTCCATTTCTATGTCAACGCTGCTTACCAACATCATTACGACCAGGAGTTTTCTATTCAGTTTTGCAGTCGCAGGTGTATTTGTCCAATTCAATCCAGTCCCCATTATACTTCGTCGTTGACGCACATACTAAAACAGATGGAATCATGATCCATTGCGTTATTCGTCACGGATCAAATGATCGTCTAGTAATTTGGAAACCATTTTCTTGCTTCCAAAGGGATGAGAGCATAACATAGAAATTCAAAGGTTTTCTTCCTTGAATATTGCAGGGTTACTATTTAAATCAGATGCGCCCGCTATTGAAGATTGAACATAAGCTTTGACAAAATGAATGTTTGCGAGTCCTTCAGAGGCACAAAGGAATGAATAGAGAGAAGATTGGAAGTTGGAGAAACATTTAAGCTAGGGAAACACAGAAAAGGAAACGGTAAACAGAATTTCATTCAATGCTTTCTTACTTGTTCATCTGTTACAAATCTTAGTCGAAGGCAGTAAACAGTAAGCACTTTACATTTGCGGTGGACTGAAGTATGACTTTTTTCTGCACTGCTAGCTTTAGAGGGTAATTGCGAAAGGGACAGCATATTGTGAGATGATCCCATGTGAAAAGATGAGATAAGGTGCACTTATCCCTCGATGATGAAAGTGTAGTGGACAAAAGGATAAAAGAAGGAAGATCTGTTTGTCCTATTTGAAGAATGGTGTGGAACAAGAAGAAAAGTTGTCAACTGTTGAGTGGTTTCATTGTGACCATTGGGCGTGAAAGACTAAGTCTAACTGATGAAGAAGAGGAAGGAAAGTAAACTAAACGCGGCTGGGTGTGTCACAAGAATCGGAGGATGTGAGATGTAAGTAAGGATGAAAGTATCAGAGCATTTCTTGCAGAAGAAAGCGGAGAGAAGCTCTCAAAAACGAGCTGGGTTGATTGTACGACTGCTTTTCGCTCACACTGCACTGTAAAAGTAGACATATAGTAGCTGTCTGGAAACAGAAATACCTGGAATAGAAAGACTAAAAGAGAAATTTTGAAAAGGAGACCAGCAACTGTGTGTAGGTTGGTTGGGTACTTTGTCTTGAGAGAGAAGAGCTCTCATGCAAGGAGCAATGAAGAAGTGTGCCATTTGTAATTAATTTTCTCGGCAAATTTTCCCTCTTGGGGGTCAAACTTTGTGGAAACAGTTGAATTTGTTCATGGGTCTCTTTCACTTTTCTCCAAGCGTCAAGACGAAAAAGAACGCTATGCTTTTTCCTTCCAGGGCTTTTCAACCTCGCATCATCATCTCCATCCCTTTTCTTGTGTTGAACAAGGGACTTGAGATGTGAAAAGGCAAGGAAAAGAGACTCACACAGACAGCTGCCTCTTCTCACCTAACATCTTCGTCACGGCTCTCAGCATCCACATAAAGTATCTTGGAACTATGCTCTTTTCCTTTTGTACTATTACGACATGTTCGTACATGTCCACAGACAAAAAGAGTCGAAGACTCGGTCGTCAGCACGCTCCCCTTAAGAAGAAACCTGCTCAAAACCAATCCTTGGACAGTCGACGAGTCGACGTCGACACAAAATACTCCACTAACTAGTACGAACATGCGGGTACAAAAAGAAAGAAGACGAAACAACTTTCTCACTATACAGTATTCGAGATGCTTAATGCCAGATCCATATGTCTCGTCACGTCCCTTTCTACTTCACTCGGCACACTTCCACACGTTCACCTGGGCACATATACTCAGCCTCTCCTGGTTACCGACGAGGCTTCACTCAAGAGTTGTCGGAACACCGCTCGTCTTCTTGTCTTGTCTCCCCACAATTTGTATTAAGAACATCCCAAAAAATTGGATAAAATACAGGGAACAAAGTCGACTCAAGTGTCTCCAGTCTTTCGCTGCGGGAATACCCAGGCACTTTTTTCATCCTCTGTTAGTAACAGTACTCCATATAGTGCACCGCACCTCAGCCATTGGGTATACTTCAACTGTTCCAAAGGCCCACGGAGCCACACAGACAGGCAATTATACTTCGTGCATGCCGCCTGGCTCTCGGACGAGATCAAACTGACAAAATTGATGTCATCATGTCAAATATAAAGTTTTCTCTTGTAATAGCAAAAAGAAAGCATCTCAAAGATAAAAAACTATGACGAAAATTATGCAACAAATTTAATACAATATATATACTATATTAAAGCAACAAACCAATTTCCCTTTAAGTTCATTTTCCGTACATATCTTAGTACTTGAGTAGAATTCCTTCTACATTTTTGAGTAATGTTTTTACGACTAAATTGGTTTTTTTTATTATACTACTAATACTAATAAGAATGCTGATTGTTTGTTTCTTTGAATACGAAAAGACTCCGTAGAACAATAAAGGTCTACATGTCTACTTAGCAATTGACTATTTGAGAAAGCGGCTCGCACAAAGAAAGTTCTACTAATATAAATGTAATGTTTACGTTACAAACCTTTCACTATGATTTTAGCAGGGTGACTCAGCCATTTCGTTGTCTAACATTCGACCTCTTTATTTTGAAGCTACAAGTACCACCGTCGAAGATAAAGTTTACTCTAGGATCTCTTGTCTGTCCATGCTTCTTGTAATCATCTCAAAAAACACATTTCAAAATTCGTCATCTCAGAAAAACAGCAGAAAACTCTCAAGAGCAAAGATGCCTTCAGGAATTCCCATACGCAACTGCGGATTGTGGTAGTAGTAGAAGTACAAGTAGCATCGTATGAAAACGTTGTTTTCAATTGTCTTTCCTTTCTTAAGAAAATAAAAACATTTGATCCCTTTCTCACGGAATTGAAAAGATTTTCTCCTGCACGACCTGTACATATACAAACTTTACTCGGGTTGTTGAATCCAAAGAGCTCAATCAAAACTAAAAACAAGTTTCCAGAGCTCAAAATGTAGGTCAACAAATAAAATAACTGTTCTTCGGTCTAAAAGCTTCTTATTCAGAACACCTTTGTTCAACGAGGAAAACAAATGTTGAGGAAGACTTTGAACAATTTAGCATTCCATTATATACATCTTAAAATTGAATTAGCACATGTGACTCTGCAAAAGAAATACGTATTCTGAGAGCAATTACGAAGGGAAATATTGCATAATTATAATGGCATTCATTTATTCAGACTGCTCTGGCTATTGCACATTAAGTCCAGGAAGGAAAGCACTTCTTCAATAATCAATTGGCAGAGAGATAAAAATGAGCCGTAATCTTATACTTCAGACTGTTATTTTACGTACCCGTCCCGGTCAGATTTACATCGTAAATAACAAATTAGCAAAGACGTCTGAAGCCCACGACGCCACTAATGACAAAGTGAGAAGACCTATCCTAAAAATGAACCTAAATTTGTTTCATACCTGGAACAGAAATGATGATGGTGCAACCACGCGCCGATGAATCTGGATGACGAAGTTCCACACCCTGAAATAACAACAAAATACAGCAATCTATAGTAAAATTACGAAAAATGACATTATTACTTATCAATTACTGGTGAGAGTCAGGGTTTGGTTCGAGTTCGGAAAGTGTATTAATAAAATTAAATGCTAGGAAAGGGTATGGTAAAGCTGCACATCCATGACTGTGATTATGTATATCGATACTTATTATGTATTAGCATTGCATTTGTATTGTCTTTGAAATCTTAGATTTTTGCAGACAGACTGACAGACCAATAGGGAATGAGGAGGACAAGAGTAAGCACTCTGCACAATTTGTAATACGATCCTGCCAACTGGTTCATGTACGATGTATACCATTTGTGGAATGAGCATCGCCTCATGAATCCAATAAATAATGACAAGGTCGAATGGGATTGCAATAGTTTACAATGCGAAACACCCATATCCTGACTTTGAAAATGCACAAGGTAAGAATTTCAGGTTGAAATCTCGTACAAACTTTCGAACGCGAACATTCTCCTTCTCATCTGAAATTGTCAACCTTTGCTCTCATGTGTAGAATCGATATCGACAGGTAAGCAATCATGCAGAGCAGAAATTTGATACGTTTCAAAAGGAATGCCATATAACGTTTTCCTAATATTAGTAATGTGCATTCTAATATGAAGTGCAATATGAAAATGTCGGATAAGGAATGACTGGATAGAATGGAAATTATACTGCTACCATAGGAAAAATTATGACATCTTTGTAGTAAGAACTACCAAAATGAAAGATTGCCAGAGGTGCTTGCTTGTATGCTTAGCCTTGTGAGCTTGTTGCAATCAGAGTGGGTAAGGCTAATTTATCGAGTCGTAGCATTCATTTATGTGCCACCACGAAGATGTGAACGAGTGAAAAATGATTAGAGCCCATCAAGAGAGTGGGAGATTGTGTGCAAAAAGTCCTCCTGATGCCTCCACATAGACAAGAATTGACACTGACACCCAGAGAGAGTTGAAGTTAGTGCACTGACGACTTATGCAGTCCAATGAAATATCCTTGAGACCTGAAAACAATGGGAGGACAAGTTCCTGTTGATTGTCAATGATGAAGTCAGATTGGATGCCTTTTGGACCAACTTGCACTGCCACTATACCACCTGGATTGACACCACTTTAATGTCAGAAGGAATGAGGTACGAACTCCACATTAACACACATACTAACCACACATCACATCATCACACAAATTAACAGCTAAAATTTATGATTTTACATGCTTCGAAGAATCATAACATTCAAAAATTCAGACATGATTCGATTCTGATTGTCCTATTACACCATTTCATTCCATTTGTGTACGTTTGTCTGGATTTGATGAAGTAACAGTATAATAGCAATAAATAACTAATGAGTAGCCAGTGCATCGTAAAACTTCAAGCATATCTCACATATAAAGTTATTATACATATATTACACGTAAAATGATAAATTGCAGAAAACTCAAATCAATCACCGAAAATATAGAGACGCAATCCCATGGTTTACGTAATCCCGATTCGTTGTATGTTGTATCATACAAATAAAATTCTTAGCTAATCTATTTACTGATAAAATAGAAAATAAAATAATTGTGTGCATGTGTCATTGAAAGGATTAAGATTACAGTAAATAAAAAGTTCGACACATTCATATTATACTCCCTTGAATTTGACTTTGGCATTTTTATTGCCCTGTTATGAATGGACGACGGCGCCGATGAAATCCACTATAAAATGTGTAAAAGTTTGCAGCTCGGTTCATGTCTACGGTCATGCCACGACGAAACCATATAGTTTGAAAACGTGCATGAAATGTCACGAAAAGGTACATAGATTAGTCACAAGTCGTAAGGTGAACGTGAAGTCAAATGTGACATGGACAAAAGGATCGAAACGGTAAATAGCCATGATGTGTCCCAACACACGTGCTTCATGTAAATCAGGCACATGGAGTCAGTCCACTTGAGCGAATGCAAAATACGGTAGTACAATTACCTATACTCGAATAAATATAAGACGAGAGTATTTAGTTCATGCAGCCACGTGAAGTCAAGATTACATTTACGCCCGTTTCGGCCATCAGTAATGTATATTACAGTCTAATACACTCTTTTAGTTAAACTGTACAAAGATGAAAGTTCTTGTGAGAGACTGTGCGCCAAAAAGCCATTATATAATGGACATGTTATTATATGACCCTTAGAGATTTTGTAGTGGTAAAGAGATTGCTCATCCATTCCCTACATCGTGCTTAACACCATAACATCCTTTTATAGCGAAATATTATTGTGATGATGTGCATTACTTACAGATCCAAATAATTTTCAGCTGGGTGTTTAAGTACACATTTCCATTCCCATCTACACGTTTTACAATCTACCATCATTGGAAAATCATGGAAAAGAACGCCATTTCTATCAAAAGTCGGCGAAGATGAAACGAGGATTTGAGTAATTCGCATAAATTGGACGTAGTAATATTAGTAGCTCAAAGGAAACTTTATTTACTCACTCAGTGAGTCGTACACTATATTATACCATATTCCACAAACTCACAAGCATGAAAGAACCTAAAATGGAGAAAGAAAAGATTATAGCTAACAATGACAAATCCGCAGAGTGTTCTAACTGAAACATAAACTGAGCGCATTTGGTAATGTGATCATGGAAGCAAATTTGAGATTTTCCTCTTCTTCGTGTACTACTTTCATTTTCAATCACAAAAGGGATTTCCCGTTGTACCTACTTGATCCTATAGGACCAAGGTAATTGAAAATAAATACAGACACCAAACCAACACGCCAGTGACACTTTTTACTCTCTCTCTCTCTCTCTCTGTCACTATCCCACTGCCATTTGAGATCTTCCTGCACAATCATTGAACTAAGCTTCATGTAGAATTAGGAATCTTTGGCATTTGAATGATCAGCACGACGCCACGGCGTATCTCACTTACCCTTTCATCTGCCAGTATGTTTATGTGTGTAATGGACTCGCTCGAAGGAACGAGGTCAACCACAAAAATTGTAAGTAGATGCAAACAAACCTGTCATTAGGACAAAGGCAGCAAGAATAAAGTAAAAGCGGAACAAGAAGAACAATTTTTTGTGTGTATGTGTCATTGCAAGGCAATGTGTAACAAATGCAACCTCAACGCAAAAATGGCAATTAATCTTGCGTAACGAATTATAAAACTGGATACGACTGAAGGGTACGCGTACGACATGAACCAGTGACCCCGAGCAGATGATTGTAACGACAACTACTTTCCATCTCCATGCCAAAAGTATAATGTGCCAAATGCAATGCATACAGCTTTAATCTCACTCATTTGACAATCCCATTAAGGATTAACCGAAATCTGATAATACTTAATCGTGCTGACATATTCCGGCGTTCTCCATCCTTCATGGTCCTTCCATTCACATTACAAAAGTATCGGAAATATCATAATACCGATGCGAAACACACCAAAACAAAATCGCATTCCAACGGAGCATGAAATTAAGCATCTGAAATTCTTGGTGGGCATTATTTGTATACATGGAACTTGACCTGTAAGGTCGTCATCCATGACGACAACGTGGAATAGAATGCAATTTTACAGACACAACACAAAAGCGTGAACGTGAATATGATCGTCATTACAAGGATGAAAACAAAATCCCAGCTCATGTTGTGCTATACTGTAGTATTGGCGATGCATTCACATGTGTCGTTGCGACAGGAGCATACAGGACAATAAACAGTATCATCGTGTGATGAATGATGAAGGACATAAACCTCATCCAAAACAACCATGAATTCATCCTAAATATTCCATTGTCGAAGATACTACCCAAGTGTAATGATACACTGCCATATAACGATAATTCTAATCTCACACTTTCACTCACTCCGTAGAAAACTACAATACTAGTACTATATTTATTTATGACAGCTACAGAAACAATTATGACGACACAGCATTTAGGCGGTCGAATATTGCTACTTCTCAATTCCATAAAATTCCCATTTCATATTTCTAAAATCGAATTGCGATTCACTTCTCCAAAGATGGTGATCGTCAAATTCAAATACCTTTGTAGAATAGCGTTGGCAGTTTATTACTAGGACCATATACCATGCACGTGTAAAAATATTATTCGTTTCCTGGTTGGATGAAGTTAAAGTTACAACGGGCAGCGAGCCACTTTGGATCTTGAACAACACAGTAATAGTGGTGTATTTGTTCAAGATTGCAAGATTAATATTTAGAGGAAAGGAAAAAAATGAGCTAAGAGACAAGTCAAAGCACCAATATTCATTAGTTTCGAATGACAAATTTATAATAATAAGGAAATACGGAAGAAAAAATTAGGGAAATTGGCAACACAGACACTCCTGTTATAAGATGTAGGATAGAAAATGCATTTCTGGCTCTATTTTTGAATTGGACACACAAAAAACCGTTGGCAGAAGGACAACGCGACATACCAGGCCAGAAAGACGCGTGTGTTGTGCATGGAGAAGGTATTCATAGCTCCACGGTCTAAGTGAGGAGTAACGTTTGTGACTTGTGTGACCGAAATATTCCAAAGGAGAGTTATGGCAAATGCTTTCTCTATGACAAATGCACTATTCATCCATATGTTATCTTCCGGAAGCAAACTGACTGAGTCATGCCCAAGTCAAACATCTCAAAAGTCCTACCGACCATTAATGCTCACAGTACTCACAGCACAAAACGGATCTGCATTTGAGGATCTGCGTCTTTCAGAGATTCAGACATCTTCCTCAGAAACAGAACAAAAAATCCTAGACGGGAAAATATGCCCGGTCTTTACTCCTTTGCTACTTTACTTCCAAGGAACATTGGATGAAATACTAAAACCATAACCTAATCTGCAATGTCGTTACCCAAAGAAAATTACATATCTCAAAAAATGATACTGGACTATCATTGAATTAGCAAGGAGTAAATATTATTCAAAACGATATAAAGAATAATGATATGGAAATTTTTCTACTTTTTGTGGACGACTTGTCGTCGTTGCAACTAAGGTAGAAACTGTTATATGAATCAAAATTACAACTCACACTCGTAACGAATAATAATTTTCTTGTTTGCCTTAAAGGAAAATTAATTTTTAGTGTACTATAAAACCACTTAAATGTTCATGCTACTACATTATATAACATTTAAGTGTGTATAATGAGTCGGGCGTTTTTTAAATAGAAAAACATGGATTAATTTTGTGCCATAAGAAAACAAAAAACTACATCAACGTAATTATTATTGCATAATACTATAATAATAATTTTCATTGGTGGTAACAACGGAGGGCATTATTACCCCTCTCATCTAGTCTCACTCCTAACAAACCCAACATGGTTCGTGAAACATAAATGAAGGTTATTTTTATGGCTTATTCAAATTACAAATGAGAATATACATTTTTAAAAGAGCATAATGAGGCAGCACGGGTTCACACGATTGCTTGCACAGAAAAGCATAATATTTAAGAATCGTGATGAGAGATCTTGAGGACCAACTTCTAATCTGACAACCGAGGAAGAATTTGCAAGCACCATTGTTCAATAAAGAAAATGTAATGCATAAAATGAGTACTCTTTGACTTTCTATCCTTTTAAAGCACATATAACTACACCATAAAAATTCCTCAAAAGGATATACAGCAGGAATAATTCAACATATTTATTGCAAACACGCTTACAATAGCGCCCATTGTCTCCTTCTAAGTTTTTGGCAGACATTCTGTATGGATAATGTATGCCGATTTTCTGTTCACAAACGTCAAGAGCGGGAAAATGACTGAAACGAATAAATTCTAAAGTCATAAAAGAACTTATAAAGAATTACTCATGATTAAATGTCGATATTAAAATGACATCAAGTCAAGTCGTTTCGTTTTTACTAAAATTTTCACACATAACTGTAATGAGCGTAAAAACATAAAACTTGTTAAATTTCATTAAATTTAGAAAAAAGTAGATAGTATAGTGTTGGTATAATTGCCGTCCTGATTTAATGCTTAAACACTGGAATGTACGGCTACTACTGTTTTAAATAAACGAATAAATTATAAATACAATAGCTGCACATACACAAAATGATCTCTTGAGCAAGCACAATACAAAATAACGATGGAACGAAAAGGTTTAACATCTTAACATCCATTACTTGCCTTATGCTCAGATCCTCTATTTCAAAATAGTAAATACCACTGTTCCATGAGTTTTCGTTTTGTGTTTATGTGTATCTGTGTGTCGTGTCGTGGTCCATAATTTTGCAAACGTCAGACATAAGTATGTGTTGAAATCTTGAAATGTTGCATAAGCCACACTTCGGCGAGACATTACAAAAAAGAATTCTTATTTCATAGTGGCATCTGACACGCACACAAAGTCTCGTGTTCATATTTTTACAAGACACGAGGGGAGTCGAGTTTGATTTTTTATGAAGGTTTGTTAGATTTGTTGTGTAGCACTAGTAAGTAGCACGATGACTAAAAGGAATGCCGCCGACGTCGGCACACATCCGAACAGCAAGGAGATACATTTTTTCTTCTTATTACTGTTATTCGCCCAAAATTGTAAATGAATCGTCATTACAAACACGAACCATTCGCCCTATTGTAAGTCAAGGAGAAACTTAAACCGTATGGTGTTTTGCTCATCTTTTGCTCCCTGTTTTTAAAGAAGCCATTTTGAAATAGTACACGAGGCAGGCGTGATGACATGACAATACTAGAAGGTTATTAGTTCTGTGTTTACTCCATGTCAGAGGGAGTTTGGGTTTTTCTTCAAAAGAGCGCAATCAAAAAAATACAGCGTGTACTATACTGGAGTTATCGAGTTGTAGGGGCAAAAGAGAATGACCACAAAATAGTTTTGTGCACGAAAATTTCCTTCATATTTTTATGCTAGCTGATACAGCACAATTCATTTGCAGTCAAACAAGTCTTAAATCTGAAGTAATGATGATATAAAACATACCCTTTGTGATTAAAGCAGGAAGAAAACAGTTGACCTAGGAGATTGTACTAGTAGAACGTTTATAGTCCAAAGCGTAAAATCGTGCATAATAAACACACAAAAATGTTTCCGCTTCGACCTCTCCTATCATATCTTTCGTGCAGTCACAAATCATTTTGTCATTCACTTTCCTCATGCTCTATGCGAAATGAAGTGATTGTGAAAAATATAGGAAACTTCAATAAACTTTTTCAAAAATGCAGTGTTCAGAGTTTTGCTGTTCCACTCATTTCCAAAATAACGATATGACAGCTACTATCATCAACCTATCGGCATTTCGGCGACGTTCAAGTTAAGTTGAACTGTGCTAGCTGTGTCACAAAAAGTCACAGAGTACATGAGAGAGAGGCACATGGAGAATAATGTTTTGAAATATGAGACACATCGACACATGCAACTGTGCATATTACTATACCAACACAACTTGAGCATCTTGAAAATCTATATTTCCGAATAACTTCTTAAGTCCTCAAGTTGAAACCGGCACTCGGCTTTCCTCGCTATCCTCACTCACAAAACCCCGAAAAACCGAAAAAATACTAGGTACTATACATTTCATAGAATAGTAACATTACTTATATTATCAGAATTATCACTTACAGTGCTTACAAATGCCGAATACAAATATCGCTACCAATGTGTATTTTTAACTTCACATCACAGAAAAGAAGAGGAATGCAAACAAAAATCTGCTTCTACTCCGTTCGTATACTGACATTACTACGGTTCTGTGCCCAAAGTTAGTTCATATACAACTATATCAGTATTAAAAATTATAGTAGCATTTACTATACTAGTAGTGTTTGTAATCTGTCAGATTTGGTGAATAAACTTCGTTCTGCCAACTTTTACTTTTCGGAAACATGTGCAAAATGCAATATGCAGCTTCCAAGAACGTTTTCAAACAAAGTCAATGTATCCCATTATTTATTATGTATGCATTTATGCATTTTGATTTTTATTTCTACATACGAATGAATGTTCCGCTATATGTTTCAGTTTTTAAGTGTTTCTCAAAGTTTCGTCTCTCACTCCAGCAGTCAGTTTCAATTTTCTGTCAGTCGATTCCTTATACGATGTCACATCGCAGTCGCAGTTCCTTCCTTTACCACACAGGAATATTTACAAAGATGATAACGATACCTATTAAAGAGTCTTATTTCTGCCATCATTCACGTTCACGTGTCCTCTCTCCAAACAGCAGCTGTGCGTATATTCACCATGCTATATTTACTTGCTTCCCTCTTATCCATGTGCTTATCTTTTTTTTTCTCATTCTGACATTTCTGAGGAAAGAAACAAGAAGAGGCGGCCCCCAAAAAAATATCAAGTCGATCCTCGTAGATTTACTGCAATACTTACTTACACTATGCGACCATGTAAATGGTAATATGCACACTCATTTATTCGTAGAATAAAACGTAGAAGAGCGTTACGTACAACTCGCAAAACTGGCAACCCAAGCCAAAAAAACGGTCCTTGTTATCTTATTTTGTCCTGTTTACGAAAAAAGGACAGTGTCATTATCACCGCCGCAGTTCCGGCAAGTTCAATTACAAATGCTGATGCTATGCAAGTGTCGTCGTCGTTCGTAGTTGTCGCAATGAACTTGGTGTCGGCATAAAAATAAATCTGGTAAGCTTGAGCTTTTGATGTAATTTCCGGTTTGAATGCTTTTTACAAGCTGTAGTGCCGTAGTGCATATCCACAGTTGGAAAATTTCCTTTTTACCCTCTTAAATTTACCGGTTTAAACATGCATGAAACTGAATCAAACACGAATAAATGTTTTTAAAAAAAAATTAAAATGCGTACCTTTACTACAGTGTCAAATTTCAGTTGACGACAGACAAACACGTGTGAATGTAGTACACACTTGTACTGGAAAAACAACGTGGTTGAATAACAATTTAGACACGCACGAGACAAAGTCAAGTCTTACAAATATAATTACAAAATCAAAATACTCACTCTGAGCACAAATGCAAACACGAGCCGAGCTCACAAGTTCAATAGACCTTCAATTTTAAAGTGGCAATGTTTACATACATTCAAGATTCTCACAACTGTGCTTTACCAAGCATTCTCATGACCGTTTTCCCAAGTTTTACAACTTGACGCAACGTTTTTTTTCGAACAAAGTCACTTTAACACTTATTTAGTCTATACCTGCACGACATTTGCATTTTAAGAAATGTAATGATAGTTTTGTAATTTAAAAATGAAAACTGTGGGATCCAGAAAATGTTAAAACGTTTTCATTTACTGTTAAAGTTTAAAAAAAACGGTATACAAATTCCGTTGGTACGATAAAATAAATTGAGATTGCAGCCAACAAACAATTTGGTATGGAAATCCTATATTGCTAAATGCTAAAACTCTATAGCACAATGTATTTTCATAAAAATAAAAGTTTATGAATGAAATTGGCCATGGGATGAGATGAGACTGAAAAAGCCAAAAAGCCGAAGAAGGAGCTTGGCGAATGCACGTCCTCACTGAACTAATCAAAAGAGACGACTGAAACGAAAAAAAAGAAGAGGCAAATAACATGCAAGTGTGCAAGTGAAGTGCAAAGCGACGGGCACACACACTCCATAATATTATCCACTTATTTACTATTACTTGGAAGCAACATCAAAGTGTGTACATAAGCAATGGATGCATTAACCCATCCCTTGCCATGGCACTTTTGGGAAGTTCGTTCCTCGTTCGTCGTTTTCCGTTTTACTCTTTGTTGGTGAACTTTACACAAATTACAAGCTTACAAACTTGCAAAACGTTACATCCTCTCTCCAAAATGCCAAAAAGGATTGGCGGAATGGACACGAAACGTCTAGTTCGAGAATCTACAGTCTACACACAAGACAAAACGCAATCGACCGATGGGATCGGATGCAGATATGTTAAAGACTCTCTGCCAAAAAAAACACAACAACAAAGCAAAGATGTCTTTTATTTTATGATCATTTTGAACATGGCATTGTTGTTCTTTCATGCTGGAAGATACAACGTCACGACAACAATTAAGCAGGCTAAATGGAAAAATGCAATTCTTAGTTGACTTTAATTGGGGTGCTTGTTTGTTGCGTAACAGTCACAATGTAACCGGTGAGCCGGAAACGATTTAAACTTAGAAACTTCAAGGAGTTAGTTTAATTTTGATAATGTAGCCTTTGAGGATGTTTTATTACGAAATGTTCTTGTGTGATATGGTGTGCGCGATGACCAGTAGTGACCTTCTTGAGACAAAGTGGTAAGTTGGTAAGTATATATCGGAGGAATGAAAATACTAATGCTAGTGTTGTAAGTTTATATACAAATTGCACAATGTTTTTGTAGTCAAGCAAAGAAGGACTTTGTTAAGAGTTAAAAGATTTTTTTTTGCATCTCCGTTTTCTGCTGCAGACAAACTATAAAATAATTAAACAACATTGACACGAACAGACGCAATTCTCAACGACTTAACGCTTCTTATCTTTATGCAAATGGCAACTACTCTCAAAGGGCAAGGAAATTGGCAAATGACCTTCCAACTGTCGACTTGTTCGCGAATGGAATGCCACCGCAACCTAAAATCACATTTAATATGCTCTTTCAAGTCATAAGAGTGCTTCTCAGAAACAGTACAAAAATATTTGCATTTATTATTACTAGTATTATATGCACAGGACGGAGACAACGACAAGCAAAATTACAGAAATCTTTCTTTAGAATTTCAATTCTAGAAATTGTTCCTATAGGGTATGTCTGTTTAGCTATATTTTATGGGACTTTGGGATTGTCCTTGTGTAACGCACTGCTACACAGTTTCCTAATTATTATGTCCACCATGACAAATTATTCTGATGCTCCGTGATTAGGTCAGTAAATGTAATGCAGTCAAACGAGATGAGATAATGAAGTAAATGTCTCTCATTGTCATTATCTTCATGTCGTTCCCGAAAAATATTACTTTATATTTATCAATTGCACAGTTGTAAACAATTAATTCACTGTAATGAAATGTCATTGTGTGAATCACCATCACCAATGTGCGCACTACACAAATTTAAATCGCTCCAATTGCCATTTAAACATGGCACAATTCAAATTGGGTGGCCTCTACTTCTCTCAAACGTCAGAACAGACCAGGATCCCCCAAAAAACATTTTGTTGTCAAGTTCACCCGTTGCCTTCTCTAGAACACAATATTTACTACTATAATTCCTAAGTGTGCTCCTCAAATGCTATGTTCTTGCAGTGGTTATACTAATACTACAGCATCATGCTTTTACGATTAAATTATTTTCTTCCGCAAAAATTAAGTATATGGGTATACAAAAGCGATAGGACAGCAACGATGATATATTGGCGATAAAGTTTATAGAATGTTAAACATCTCAGGATGTAAACATTCAAAATTACTTCATCATCATCATGCAGGTTGCATTAAACTCCACCCTCAATCTGTCGTTGTCGGCCTTCAGAGTTGACGACGCAGTACAAAAACGTGAAACAACAATGCAAGGCACTTTAGTATGTTGTTTTCGATTTTCGATACTCTTAGCTATTTGGTATAAAATTATATTTGTAGTTCAATTCGTTTAAGGATGAGAAACTGACGCAAGCCAAAATTTGTACATAAGGACAAAAAGTCTTAAAACGGAACAATATAAAGTGAGCAATGTACTACACATTTTATTAGTATGCATGGAAGATGTATAAGAGAAATGTTTGCTCGTATGAAAAGTCCATTGAAGTTGAAAATGTCCATAAATATCAGAAAAGATAAAACCTGCTGCTATGATGCGACCACAAGCAAGAAATTGATGCAGATCTTTCCTAATGGTGCATTGTGTCCTTAACTCCTTATCCTTACAGAACATTGTACCACATATGCTTTCTGAAGGATTTTGTAGTAGTGCTGAAACTGAGTGCCTGAGAGAGTGTATAAATATTTTGCGTTTGCTTGGTTTTGCATTATTTGCACCTTGTCTCAATGAAACTTGTAGTGGATGTGTGTGTGTGATGTGTGATTGCAAGTGTGTTGCCAGAACGCGTCTTCCTTATACCTTGAATAAATTACAGAGTAGCCTTGCCTCTCTCTAAATGGAGGTCTGCAGAAATTATCTTGTCAGCACACTGAACACACAGCACAGCATAAGGCATTACGTACATGGTACATGACACCATCTCCAAAATCAAAACCCAATCATGTTCCTTTTTTAGGTTTTTCTTGCACTTCCAATAGTACTTAAACTTACTACTTACTTATCTCATATATAAAACTCTGATTTTTGCCCTCTTGCAAATACTTCTTTTTATCGCATATGAAGAGGCGACTGTGTGGAAGTGTGGATTACCATTGCTCGCAGTTGTAACAGCGGAAATTTCCTTAGTTTTGCGCAAATAAAGTCAATTTGCTCTTGGTATCAAATGGAATATAGCAGAATTTAAATATTCAGGAAACACGAAACCATAGCGGTTCTCAACCACATCCTCAATAACAAACTGAAGTATAGTCATCAAGTTTCATACTCCTAATGTTCTAATATACATTCCAAAGAAACCCTACTGCTAATATAACATGGCCCGTCCCCAAAATGCATACTAGAGTCTCTCTTAAGTAACACGGGAATTCGCGTACTATTTCTAGCATCACTACTACAAACCAAGCAGTTATTTCCTTTCAAGAGCAAATTTACAATGTGGTAACTTCAAAGGTAAATATCTCATCTCGTCTGGAACCCTTTTCTTCAAAGTTGCAAATATTATTTTTCTGTCAATCCGATTTGTATGGCATTGCGAATTTAGTAGTGTATAAACATACATGTGGTGTGGAATGGTGAATACAAGTGTGCACACATGTGAGCAAGGCAAGGTTGTGAAGGAGAGCTTTTAGAAGCACGCCACTGTTTTTCAAAGAAAAATAGTCAACTGAAAAGCACCGATAGGGATTTTACCGAAGGTAACATGATTGCTGCCAATCAATGCCACGCTTGGGTAAATAAGGAAGTGTATGAAAATGAAAAGGTGGTTCAACTTCCAATTTGTAAAATGCGTCATTTTCCCCTCTCGGAGGACAACAACGGTCCTCATTCATGTACATTTTTTGTGTACCAGCACGAGTCCAAAGTTCAATACACTGAATGACAGTAGCAACTAGCAACAACACACTTTTTACTATGAATATAAACTGTGTCCATTGAAAAACGCTGAGATGGAACATGTACTTACTATTAAAGCAATCAATTTCGGACACAATGAGATATTTAAGTGACTCACCGTTACCACAAGTCCATGCCGTACCGATCGGAACGTTGGGATTGTGCTGTGTAAGTTTTGACAGTTGACTGTGAATGACTTGCTTGTGCTTATTTATAAAGCACAATTTTCTATGTATATATTGCTTGGTTTGTAGTTTGTATCAACATTGCATTAGTAAACTATCAACAAATCAAGCAGTTGCAATAATACATGAGTGAATCAATGTAAAAGGGTTTTTATATAAATAGTCCGCACACACAGACACATTATACACATCCTCGCATGTCATTGACAGTCGACACGGTGTGTTTGTTTGTGAATGTGCTACTTTTGCATCGGTACGTAAAATTTACATGAGCCATTACACATGTCGACGATTGCTACTAATTTATCAAATATTTATCCAAAAACATGACTGCGGACACTTTGGGTGGAATAAATAAAAATCCGTTAGCAAAAATGTCAAGTGCCATAAAAAGGTTGTCACACGTGCAATTTAATGGCATGAAGACGATGAAGATTCAACAGTTCAAAAGTAGGCGGAATATTATATTTCCCAGGTTGTGTGCTTAGGATACCACTTTGAAATCTCCATATTTTAAGAATTTGTGGACGGAATTTCAAGTCAAAAAGATGTTTGGTAAAAACCATTGTGAGTTTGGAGCAAGCGAAAGTCTGGTTTTGACATATTTTTAGCAGAATAATGTAATAAATTAGAATTCAGTAGAAATACTATCTTTTCTCAGTTGATTCATCCTTTGTCGTCGTCAGGAACAGAGGAAAAAAACTTTCTCTTATAGACTGTCCATACAAATTGCTTATTCTTATTATGTTTACTCCGAAACACAAACAGACCAATTGAATGAAGGGAAAAATGAGATACGTGTTTTTGAGCTGCGGACTTTTATAGAACTCTTGACTCCTGAACGATTCCCAATATTTTTACATAGGATCATGTCAACCTTTAAGGTTGTTACTGTTACCTTTGCTCATTCTGATGACGTAATGAGAAAAGCTTCCCACGTTGACTGCCACAACAGATCTACATTTACCAAAAATATATTATACTTTTACGATGTAAGTTCTACTAAATAGTAGTTTGTCTACTACGGTAACTGGCCCCAGTCTGCGAAACACAATCATAATATAGTCCAGCGAGTGACAAAGTCTACCATAAATCTTTGTCAATATAGTGCCATTGTCCGCAGTTCACAAATGGAAACGAAATGGAGTGGCAATCAAAATTTAATGTACTCATCACTTCATGCCAAATCCATACTTTTGTAGCACAATGCTGGATTTCTAACATTGTGCGAGTTCTCTTATGCAATGGCAAACTCGTGTTTACTCGTGTATATATAGTTACTTAGCAAGCTCAGGAGTGTGAATCTTTCCAGACCAAAACCGCTGCGTTTTAAGGTTCATTTTCCATTATTCCTGTGTACACATTGATGTTGAGAGCCAACTCACCTAAAACCCAAATTATATTGGATCACCTTAATTACCCTTCCGGGAAATAAATACGGTGTCTGACGTATGCACTAGTACAATGAATAAGTAATCATCATCACTCGCCGTAAGCTTATCTCAACTGCCAAGTGCTGTTTAGTAGGCTGCTAGTACTGCCTTTTTACATGATTTTCGTTTACAATCTCGACTTGTCCTCGACACCTTCTGGTATTTTGCAAATTACTATTACATGTTTCAACAACTCGCCCTGCCTTTTGCCTTGCTCTCATTTTAATGTACTTTCCGTTCTAAATTAACATCAGCAAGTTTTGGAGAGTCATTTTGTGTGAATTACGATGAAATATTATACTTGAGCAAAACAGGTATATAGTATAGGTTTTTGGGTTGTCAATGACAACGACCTATTACGGAAACCCGACTGATCCAATAACGTCACTATAGTGCTTTTATTTTGTAAACGTTGACATTTTCGTTTCCCACTAATTTGGTTGCTGTTCACATGCGCTAAATGTAAAAGACAAGTGAGAATTCCAAAATGCCCTAATTTTTTGGATTTTTAGACACAAAATTACTATAGCATGGTGTAACATGATGGCCGTTACATGTTTAGACAAAATTATTCACGCTCAGTGTCCATTGTATGGGACAAGTCTACTTGTCTTCTGTATAACCTCTAAATAACAATGGAAATTAGTCAAGTCCATGTCCTTTGGCGCGTCTGTCCAGCTTAAGCTAATTTTTGTCATGACTAATGACTATGAAGAGAAGTAACCTTTTGGCAATGTTGGATAACGAACGCCTTGTAAATGGCAAACGAGGGAATTAATTATTTATCATCGTCATCTTCACTCGTAGTAAACAGTGCACACATAACACACATATAAACACACGCACACAAAACATATATGCCTACATAGATTTTTCCACTGCTCTTTTGCAAAGGGCCGACAAACACGCTACTTCGGCTGACTGAGTTAACGCTCCCTTTTGAAATATTCAGAATGCCTTGACGAAACTGACGATGTCACACACAAATCATTCATCGTGCCGTACGAGATGAGAGAGATAAGATCGCTCACAAGATAATCTAACCAGTAAAACATGCTATTTTGTGAGCTGCCACAAAACAACATCGCAACGCAATTCCAAAAGTAATAAATACGCAAAAGAAAAGGACTATTATATGTACAGGAGCCAGTGGTTTCGCTAATCGCAAGCATAATAAATATTGTGTTCCAGTTCCAGTACACTATCGTAGTAGTCAAGTGCATATCGTACATCGGGGTGGAAAGATCACAAAAGTCCCAAATTTAGGTAAATACATATTTTTAGGGGCACTTTTCATGGTTAGCAAAATGACATTACAATGAATATAGTACAACACTTTACAAAAATAGCAAGGAATTTACAGTTTTTGTAATTTAGAGCATATTACGCATAGTTGACACAGATAGAGAGTTGAACGATTAGAAACACGTGGCTGTAGTTGACCGTACCATCAAAAAGAGTTTGGATAACTTGTCTCCAGTCGAGCTGTTGATGCGAACACAAGTCTTAATTTATTGAGAGCGAGAGTGAAAAAGCAGTTAGGATCGAGAGTCTGGAGCACAGTCTGGGCAACACTAATCGTTACCGTGTTTCTGTAGATAGTATAATAGTATAAGATGACTTTGTAGAGTTTCAGCACTGTACTAGACGTTCGGAAATTGCTGGGAAAGTTAACGTTTCCCGAACAAGAAGCCATTGGAGGTGTGTCGACGCATACTGATCACCGGTAGTGTTCATGGGCTCAATTCATTCACTTTTTTCTTGTGCTCCACTAGGTTTGACTGGAGCAGCAATAGTAATAGAACACAACACAACTTTATATATTAAGTTTTATAGGGTTAGTACGTTAATAGCGGTAGAAAGTAGTATTAGCTTTAGTTTCGACTTCATACGTGTATACGTACTCCTGACTCTTACACACGAGTTTCCTTTTTATAAAGCTTCGTCAAAATACGACAGAAGAAAAAGCCGACGACGACGAAGACGAAGACGACGACGATGAGTGGACTTGGACATACTAGTACTATCTTTAGAGACACAAGGAGCAAGCTCATCCTCTAATCCTGTCCAATAAGGAATGTTTCGTCCCCCAAAGTTTAACAGCCCTCAACCTCAACTATGTGGGAAACGTTGAAGCATGCCAAGAATAATACAGAGCACAATTCAACCAGGGCACAGGCGGTTTTGAACTGTCTGTCACACAGAATTCTAATGATGGACAAAGTTAACTCTCCTTAACTTTCTTTTGCTCACGGACAGCAGTCCTGCATTTTTTTTCTGTCTTCTCCTTTCACCAACAAAAACTGCAGATTCCCCGTTTTTATTGCAACCCAGGACAGGACCAACCTACTAACACACAAAAAGTCTATATTTCGTTTAGTAGTAGTTACTCAATGATTTCTCAGTCAGCATCCTCTGCGTCATGTTCAAGTTATAGCTACAACATTTCCGAATACACAGGAAAGCCACAGAAAATAAAACAGACTCATGGCTCTTTACAACATTTTATTGATTGTAAATTGTAACACAACTGTACAATTCTATTTGAAACCTTTATAGGTTTTTTATGAAATGCCAGTAATTTGATAAAGAGTTTTACGGATTCTTCTGTTTTGAGACTGTAAAAAAAGGGCGGAAATTCTACGTTCCAGCTGCGCTGTATTTTTTGTAAAATATCAAATTTCCGTATTTCACTAAATCAATTATAAATTACGTTAAGATAATTTTCCTGTGTACCATAATGGAGAAATTCACATAATACGGCGATTCGTTTGTACTCTTTAGTGTGTATTTACACACAATTTCTGTAGGGATTTGTAATTGCATGCGCAAAGTACTTATTTGTTTTGCCTTTGAAGTTTATAGAAACAGCATATGATGTGTTATATAATGTCTGTACTACGTTACTGTACACATTAAGTAGTCCGGCGGCGAAAATTGGCTCGACGAGATGAAGACGAGGATGCTGGAGGACTTATCTCTGTCTCGAGACTCGACTCCAGTCTTGACATTGTATCTGTGTCTAGTTCACTGAATGGATCCGCATTAAAGTTATAAACATTTACATCACGTTAGTAATCTTGTTCGTCGTTAAGTAAAAGGAACAACCTGTGCAGAATCCTTTGTCGCAAAGGAATGGGGGATCAGCTCAAAGGAGCACTACGAGGGATAGATTGATACAATAGTTTTGCTTAGATTTGCAAATTGTATAAGACCGACAGAAGAGTCCCCAAAGCTAAGATGATGAAGGGACGATTTGGACAAAGACAACGCCGGATGTCGAGGAAAGGCCCTGCTGTAGCAGAGGAAGTGAGAAAGAAAAGCACAAGCTTAAGACACAGGAAAAAGTAGAAAAAAGGGGAACAGCCGTTGTCGTCGATATACGCGATGGGGTTTGGGCTTTTTCTTTGAATAAAATGTGAAGGAACTCTCATCTGTGAATCCGCACTGAAGAAATTTACGACTTTGGCTAAAGTATTATTGTGGTTGAAGTGGAGGTAGTCGTAAGAGGAGAAGTCTTGACATCAAATACCAAAGTGTACTCTGACGTCCCAGTCCACCAATCGTGACACATTTCCTATCTGCGCTTTTCCCTCTTTTCAGATTTATCGTTTGCACTCGATGAGGAAAGCATTACGCCTTTCCTCTCTTGGGTCTTTCACCACCACCGCCACCGACGACAACGAGGGTTTGTGTCTTTACTATTTCCATTTCCAGATATTGCAATTTTTTTGCAATGGCATATCGAAATAAAATAAAGAATGTTTTTTCTTCTCCTTCTTACATCTGGCATGTAATCAAAAATGTAAGAGTATAGTTGCAGACTCCTGTTCATTTTTCATCGTCTTTTATACTTAACTTTGCTGTACTCTTCTGATTCCAACTCATGGATCCAAAAGTAGCTTACATTTTCTGGGATAAAATAATGGAATGAAAATCCTTGGATTTTCCATAGCTCAACCTTAAAAGGATAATATTCATTCACATTTCACATACAATATGAACCCAACGAACAAAAGTCATGTCGGAATTGTACGGAAGGAATTCTCATGTTTGCTAAACTTCTCCAAATATTACTCAAATACATGTACGTATGCTTACATAACTCCAAGGAAAGAATGCAATTAAACAAATTCCTGCAATGGAATACAGCAATCCATCTCATTTTTCTCTCGTTCATTCTAAAATGTGTTTTCTCCTCATACAATATTTACTAAAAATGTAAAGCGATTACAAAAATGAAAGCCAGTCAAATGCAGACACATTATTAACAAATGCGTCATGAATCCTGAGCAATGAATGGCACGTGGCAATCGAATTCGGAGAATTCGCTTTCATGATGAAAATCCTGTGAAATATTGATATCTAAATATCTAGAATTTAAATATAGTAAAACCTTAACATGTTTTGTATTTTCAGTAGTAGTAGAGTTGGAAAAGGAAAGTCATTTATTGATGCCACTTTAGCAAACACTAATGATTTTTAAAAAATCTAATATTGTACAGTGTACAGTGAAGAACTACCCAAAACGTCAACTTTAATAAATATGTACTGATAGCAAAATGACGTTGTCGAAGCTTAAAGTTTTCCAAGAAGCACGGTAAGGATTTAAGATGTTAAGATGAGCAAATTTTGGAAGCGGGGATAATGAACGTAATTAAAGTGGGATTTAAAGTTATATTTAAATAGTAATTGGAAAGATGATGTAGAAGGTAAAAAGGATTAGGTCTAGTTTTGTGACAGCTGCCTTTCTTTAAAAAAAATATACTTTTTCTTTTAAAGAAAATTATAGTATAATTTTAGTGTAGTTAGAAAGTCTTTCTATAATCTCAATCTCGACTTCAGGATGCAAAGCTACCCAATACCATAAAGGTTCCAACTTTTAAGCTTTTTCGCAGACAGTCTCGCACACACTCATTAATCTGAAAAAAGTATTAAATATTTCTTGCTCGTGTAGCCAAAATACACAAAGCTTGTGAAAATTCTAAACCGAGAAAAAATATTCGAGAAGCAACAACCACAACGGATAGAGCTTAAAACTATAGCATGCTACTTTTTTCTACAAAATGACCTACATTTTGTATCCCAGAATTAGGATTTATTTACAAGAGTGAAATTTTGTCCAAGGAGTGTTACATGGAAACTGCTCACGATGGTTGGATAGTAATTTTGAGCTAAGTCAAAGTAAGTCTGTGTTATACTAAAATGTATGCCCTGAGGTTTTATTCTCATCTAAAAGCTATATAAAATAAGACGAAAAGTGGCTGTATCATAATAAACCTGGTACTGCCTGTTACAAACCGTTCATTAATTACAGTAATTGTGAAATCTGAAATCCCATGAAATCATATTTTTAATAGATTGAGCTTCATGTTTGGTTATTAAATTAGCACAAATGGTTTTACGAGAGTGCTCAGTGCTGTAGTACAGTTGAAGAATTATTAAAGTAAGAAGTGACTAGTGATGATGAGCAAAGTGATGGACGTACAATAAATACATATTGTTTGACTTTTGGAAGGGAAAGTTGGTTGTGTGGATTTTGCTCCGTGGTTCATGGCGAGAATTTGAAATCACTTGCGTTCTCTGTTACATAAAACTGGAGTGGTTCCTGAGGAGTTTCCCGTTTTCTGTGACACGCTGAGGCTGAATAGGTAAAGTATCTCCGAGGGCAATGTGAGTGGGATGAAGATGGGCTTTTTGAGACGGGATGGTCGCGCGTCTGTCTTCGTCTCTGCTCTGTTTACTTGTAATAGTACTACTATTCGTCTGTAAGCCTGAAGCAAGGAAACGATAACGGAGCAATCTATTAGACAAGTCGACTTGAAAAGAAACGACGAGGACGACGACGACGGAGGACAGTCGTGGAGACAAAGCGGTCCTTTTTTGTCTTTTTTCTTCTGTTCCTGAATCTCCAAAGATGTATTTTCCCCGGGTTTTGAAACCAATGTGTATCCACGACGAAAAAGAAGTCTAAGAACGCAAACGACCGAGGAATGTGTTTCCACAGAATCTGTGTCGGAAACTGCAAAGAAGCCTAAACGACACATTTTGACGCAAACCAGAGTGTTTACATGTAAAAGAGAATGAGTTCAAATTTATCTTTATTGTCGCTGTAGACCTTTTTCAGTCAAAGACAAAAATCCAAGGAAAAGGACTATATATACAATGTACTAGACGACTCTGTACTATTTTTTATCCTATTGAAGAGAGGCAGCAAAACTCATCGGACCATACATACGAGCAATAGAAGAACAAACAAGAAAGAAACCTACAAGAAACAGTACGAAGAAAAGGAAAAAAGCTTGATTTTTTTCAAACAAGAGCAATTTTCTTCCGCGTGATCAGTTTTCTAAACTAGTTTTTCTGTTTTGTGTTCTACAAGTTTTCGCTTTACGACTTGTTCACGGCTCATTGCTATTTAATTTATTTGAAACTAGCATAAAAAACCACACGAATTGCTTACTTATTTCTTATTTGTTATTTGTAAGGCGAAACGAAAGCTCCACTCAACGTAGAACGACTCTTATACAACAATAGCCAAAAAACTCATCTAACAATTTTCTTTCAATTTTAACTCTTGATTTTCTACAAATTCCAAGCTTTCTTTTTAATTTTTACTAGTAGTTTTAATGAAGTTTTTATTAGCAATTTTGTTCATGTCTTTTAAATTAAACCAAATAATTTTTAAATTAAAAAATTGTAAGTAAACTTTGCAATTAACTTTCTCATTTTTCACGATACGTTGCACGATTTAATGAGTTTACAGAGTTCATCACGAAATGAATTTCAAATTAAACCGTGCTCTCAAAAAGCATTGCCCTCTCAAATATGCAGACACGTGAGGAGCTTCAATTTTTGGACAAATCAAGGCTGTACGACTGTACAAAGGTAACTCTCAAGTCTAAAGTGGGCTTGACGAATTTGCGTATTCATATATACTTTACCTGTACAAACCAATTTCGTGTACAAGATGAGAAAAGTTAATTGAAACATGAGAGCAAACATTTTGTAATCTTAAGGTTTCGCATGATGCCGATTTGTACAAAAAATCAAAAAGCTAGTCAAAAAACACTTCAATTTTGCGCGAGTTTATATTACTGTAAATTTTCCACTCTTCCTAAATTAAACCGAATTTCAAATTAAACGTTACATCATGCACCGCCGTGCCACGTGAAGCAACAATTTGTTAAACGAAGAAATTAATGGTACTTGATTAAATTGAGCCATGCTTGAATGTTCAAACTAACGACAAGTAGACGAGTAGACCTAAAAATGGGAAATTAATTACTCTTGAAGCTGTCATACTAAATTTCAAATAATATAGTTTATTTATTTATATTTTACATCACTAGACTCCCTCAGGAAGAGGTCATTATGTCTGTGGCATCTCACTAGAGAAGGTGACTCTAGGATTCAAGACGTTGCTAGTCATTAGTTAGGCTTTTACCGTATTTCCATGGACAATCCCAAACACGAGTCAATCACGACCCTGGTAAATGGTCAGCTAAGGTAGCACACCTATTCCGTACTGACCACGTGCAATGCAAACATGCGGTACACACCGTGCCAAATAGGATTAGTGAAGCAGTCTTTACGTTTGCAGAAACTCAAGCCAAGTTTTGGACATCATAGCCTTTGACAGTACTTTTGAGCATATTCGCTATTTGAATTCAAATTTGATTTTTGTGTCGTGTATCAGAAATGCTGTAAATTTACATATGAAAGCAACAGTGTAACGTTCCATGTGAAATTAAATGGGACATGAGTCGCCACAAAGTGTGGACCGCTGCATTTGTATTCTGGATATTATTTTGGAAAGTTGGAGTAGTAGAATATCTTTTACAAGTCTGTAAACTCATTCTTTTCTGTACAAAGTTAGAGACAATGGAAGAGAAAGAGAAAGGATTTGCATTTTCAGTTGATTTATACTAGAGAAAAACACAATGCAATGTCATGCACGACTGAGAGAATGTAAATATGAGACTATGAAAGATGCACCCATTTTCCTGTGACGAAGACACTTGAACGCAGTAAATCCCTTTTCCTTATTATACAATATGAATTTATACTACTCTCTTTCATATTTTTCTGGGTTAAGCCTAAGCCTAAGCCACTACTGTCACATACTTTCGTTTTAAATCGCCCTTCCTCCTCATCTAGGCCAAAATCTGCGTCCCATACTATCTTGCTTTCTACAGCTACTCTTATATATTTTTTTGCGTCATTGACTTTAAACTTTTATATCCCTCTGATTGTGTATATACAGTTATATATTATCACTATTACTGTGTCCTACTCACTGTATATACTAGTTACTACGCATTTTGTTTCCATACTAAAAATTAATACTGAAAAAGTATACATTTTTATTTAATCAAATCTCGCTTATTTTTATTTCCTATATTGTAAATAAATGATATTCTCGGTTTTAAAAAGGAAGAAAACCAAAGTATTAAATATAGTTATATAATACTTTGGTTTTCCTTTTTAGGTCAAAAGAAGGACTAAAAAGGAAAAGTGTTGAAGAAAGTCATTGGGAACGCAAATGAAACTAAAGCTCAGTAATGGCAAACCGAAGTAAATATATGTAGTAGAAGAAAGAGAATTCGAAATCCTGCTCATGCAGACATAATGTGAAATTGAAAGCGGTGGTGGCCAAAAGACTGCACTGTGACTGTGACGAAGGGTTTGAGTCAGGCTTTTATATTGACTTTGTAACGTCTTGGGTAATTTGCCACTACAAAGGCAATTTGGAAACTACAAGGTAAGAGCAATGAGGCTAATACTAACGCCTGCACCAGTGCTGATTTAAGCGTTTGAGTAGTACGACGACATGGCTTTCTTTGGCGTCACTGATTCTCGTCCTATTCCTTCTCTTTGTTCGCGTTTCTGCTTTCTCCAGTGTTATCCGTGACACTGAAAATGTCAAGTTGCGTTCTCGTGCCAAATTAATTCAGACTTTCTCATAAGACACAAGAAAATGGATATAGGGAATAAATTTGCGTCGAATAGAACTTATGTACTTATATGAGAATGCTGGTGGAGAGACGACGCGACGCGACGCGCAGTTTGCTATCCTTCTTGGCATTCACACATGAGTATTATAAAATCAACTGTAGAGAACTTGGAGAGAAAGTCAAGTTGACAATTCCGTGCTCAAAATTTTGCAAATGTAAGATACTGGCTCGTTTTCTGCTTATTTAAGCATTGTGTGTATCCTGTCACCGTCGTGTCGTGTCGGTTACGACTTTTTCGTCGTATTTCAGCAAAAGTAGGCGGGACACTGTGGTATGAAATTTGTGACCGTCATGTCCCTATGCATTAAGGAAAAAGCGACTTGAATCTAGGCCATGCAAGCTCTCTGATACTTTTCACTTGACAGTACTGAAGAAAGGACAATGATTGTTCCCACCACCACCACACTGCCTTGAAGAAGCATTCCAAAATTATCGACGCTGTAGTACTAGTACTATACATGACCCTTTTCCCATCAGGGACTTTAGCTCAATGTCTCCATAAGAAGAGCCTAGTATGTAGCATTCGCATACGAAGTATTTCTCATACTCTCTTCCTCCTCACAAACTTCCAAGTTCCTCAAAAAGGGAAAAGCTTTCCTCCTTCCGTTCCAGAATCGTTGTGTGCGACTATGTGGAAAATTATGCAAAATTACTTTCACTACTACTTTTCCAGCGCAGTAGTGTGCATATAAAGAAATGCCTTTCCTCGGTATATGATCCAATACAATTGCTTATAATGCTTTCTCCAATATCACGTAGCCTTACTTGTACGTAATCTAAAACTCAAAGGCATTCAATTCAATGGCACATTAACATTAATATATGTACTGTATAACTGTATTGTGTTTTGCATTGTAAATACTTAGTATAGTATTTAGTGTATAGTGCACGTAATGTGGGTCACACCTTGAGAACACGTGGATGCTACAAAATGGTCATTAGTTTTCCTTGTGATTGAAGGGAAAATTAACCGACTGCTTCAATTGAGGCCATTTTTTAAAAAACCTGAAAAGTGCACATTGATGTCAATGGCGACTTGGCACATTAATGTTACCAAAAGTGAACAGTTGTCGTTAATGAAATGAGTGAAGGCTGTAGGCAAGGTGAAAGTTTGACGAAAAACAAAAAGTAATAACTAAGCATAAAGAAAAAAGTTTGATTGAATGCATGGGCCACGTGTAATAAATAAGTAAGAATAAAAATAAGTTCTGATTAATGAGGAAATGATTGCGAAACCTTTGAGATGCAAAGTGTATGATTCTGCCATTTGGCAAATAATTTGAAATGAGAAGTAAATTGGAAAAGTGGGATGTTGTTATGAAGATACGGCTGGCAACCTTAGCAGGAGCTAATGATTACTAGGCATAAAGTTGTCAAAGTTAATGGTGACCAGATGTTAAAAAGGCATGGACAAGTGAATGGTACAAATGAAAGAAATGATTTTCACCATTACTCAACTGCACATGAAATAATGAGCTTTGTCATTACTTCCCACAGCCAAAGAGAAAAGGGACAGAGAGTGATTCGGCCTCATGGGTTGCTTCCCAAGAGACGTCGCTACAGGGAAGAAAAAAGTTTGACCAAGCTTGAGTGGACAGCCTGCTGTTAGGACACTTGCCTTGAAAAGTCTTTCCAGTTGACTTGATACTCAGCCGTTGGAAAATAAATTGGATGTACGTGGAAGGAGAGGAAAACTGATGAAAGACTAAGAGACACACACTACCACTTTTGCTTTCTGTCTGGCATAGTGGTGTCCAAGAGAGTAAATTGACAAAAAGCAGGACTACTAGTTGTAGTAAGTAGAGAAGAAGGAGAAGGAGACGAAGACGAAGTCTGAAAACGATAAAAATCAAGAGGAAGAGATCGAGGAGAAAGAGAGGAAGGAGGACTAGGAATCGTTGAAGCTAGGATTGGGAGTGCAAGTGAGATACATCATACTTGAGTAGAAGAAAAGAGAAGGAAGAATGACGAAAACCATGCGACTTACCGGAGGCTCGATGATACACAATTGATGAACCGGATGACGACCAGGTCGACACCACAGCATAGACGAGGTGAAAGGAATCATCGCTTTCCTCGTCCCCTTGTCCACACACCCAGTGAGCTATTCCTGGACAAGGAGTTGCTCACTTTATACTGCTGAAATAACAAGACAAACGACGACCGGAATCATTAAGCATTTCATTAGAGACAGGACGAAGAGCTGAGAGGAAAGGAAGTAGGCTCAAACAGCCACACGAACTAGAGACTACTAATTATATTTCCAAATAACATGGAAAAGGAACACACTCAGATTTCGACATACTACGTACAAGAGCCTGACGCCGAGATGGGATTTACATGTCAATAATTGGCCATGGAGCATCTCAAAACTAGAGTTGCTAAAACATGGATATTCTCTTAGACAACACAAACCCTCCTCTTGTCTCCTCAGTCTACTTTCTACTTTTGGGCGTGATTTCGATTGCTAATCACAGCAGAAGCTGCAGCTTAAAACGAGAGAGTCTTCCCAACGGCAACTCAGTCAGATCTGCTGACAGACTGAGTGGAACTGCGATATCATGTCCGTACCAAACTGTAGTGTCTAAAATACTATGTACTTTGCTTACTCTGCTTGGAATGGAATTAGTGCCACTGTCAGTGTCTTCCTTTGCCTTTGACTAACATGCTAACATCATATAGTAATGCAATGCAGAATGGATACATCCATCCAAGGCTATTTTCTAGCCAAGAGAGTGAGTGTTGCATGGAAGCGCAATTTCCCGCTAACGTTGGACGTACGCAAAATGAAAAGCCTCTTCAGTTGACCCAAATCACAAATTTAGAGTATTAGAAAGCATAGTCATATAGGCTTCACTAATACTAATCCCATTGCTTTGTGAGCCAACCAACTCAAACTGAAATTGACTTTAGGCAAGCTGTGTGTCTGCTCTGTTGCTCAGTCAAAATCAAAACTGATGACCTCTTCAATGGGAATGACAGACGCAGCAGCAGCACGAGCACAACCAACCATCAACCACTTCGACACTATCTCTTTATTTGCAAACTAAACTAAGTGAGACAGAAAAACTCTCTATTCCCCATTCATCTCCACTCCTACTCTTCCACTTCATGTAAATACAACTAAAGCTAAAGTCCAATCATGAGTGTCCGCGTGACTATTAATTGGATTTGAGCTGGTTTTTTTAGCTGAAATCATGAAACTAACATTATTTGTATTACAGTGTTACTTATATAGGAGTCATTCCATGAACAAATAAAATTTGGTGGATTGTAAAATGTTGAAATGTTCCTACCACAAAGATTTATTTGTCTTCTCTCATCCATTTGGATAGAAGAAAAAGAGTGGCTGTAAAAAATTTCAGGTTGCTCGACTTGCCGTTCTGCTCGTTCCTGTCAGGTTGAGAATTTTATTTCGGAAGAGGCAGAAACAGAAAAAAGGAAAAGGCAGCATGACTTGTTGAGATAAGATCTCTCAATCCGTAGAAGTGTACAGTTTCTGATGTGACATGTACTACTCTCTTCATTACAAATGCATGGAGCAGCTGAATAAATTGTCCATGAGGTGCACACTGGAAATGCTTGGTACAGGACGACAGGAAACTGAAACCAGATGTGATGCAAAATTAATCAGCACTGGCACTTGCACAAAGAAAAGCTGTGCAAAAGGCTTTAAATCCTTAAACCATTGAAACCTCACGTAGCTTTGAGGGATTGGTTTGTCCCGTGTGTGTGTCAACTGAGGAACAATAATACCGTATAACACTCAGGTACTATAGTATTTTAATATTACAAAACTGTTTGTGCTACGATATATTCCGAAAAAAATATTAGACACCTACACCCATACGGACATAAAAACACACGCAAGATCAAAGAAGAGAAAGTTTAGTTCATTAACCTACTCATTCATGTTAACAACTACTTGTTAACTCGCAAATCTTTAGTGTAATCACATACTTAATCCCTATCTGGTTTATGTGCCCTTCAGTTGAAAAGAAATCTATCACTTCCCTATATAAATCATGCTGTAGATTTGTACTCGGTTCAGAGCATTACGACTCTATCAAAGCAAATGTATCTGATACACTACACTGGCTAATGCCTGATAAACTTTACCAATATGAAGTTCTAAAAGTGGCCCATAGTATAAACTTCTACAAATGTCCAACTCTGTTAAAAAACTACCTCGAGGTCACCCCCACCTACTCCACCTGTACTCGATCCGGAGAAAAAAACAGCATTAACTGGAAGACAATCAGTAGGACTGGACTGAAAAGCTTCAAGCTACGAGCCTCAAACCTCTGGATAAATCTGCCAAATGACTTGAGATTGGTTGCCCCTTCAAAAATATTCAAATCTAACCTTAAGAAATATCTTTTAGTTAAACAACGATCCGAACAAGAAAGTGAAATAACTCACGAAACTTGTGACTATTCATGTATTGACGACGTAATCAATAATATACTAAACTAACATTTACTTACTATTATTATTATAATTATTACTATCATATATAATCCTAATATCCCTGACTGGTAATTCCCACTCGATGTAATAAACTCTTTTATGAGTGAATCAAGTGACGTAATAAATAAATAAATAAATAACAGAACTTAGTCAAATATTCCGCTACGTTTCAGGAGAGAAAGCGCATGGGAAAGCGAAAGATACACGGACAACGGGACAACTATGGGGCAATTTGATCCTACAAGCTCCATGGTACAGAAGGTTGCTCCTTTTCCGTTCTACGGTAGTATACAACATGCTGTAGTTTTTGGAATTATTTTGCATTAGTGGCTTTCTCCTAGGCGCGACATGGAA
>JABASF010000162.1:0-60269 GCA_019776145.1 Harlomillsia oculata | reverse complement strand
TTCATTTGATTGGTAAATGAAAATTGAATGTGTTTGTTGTAATTTACAGAATGCGTTGACAGCCAACTTGTTTCGATTGATTCGTCACATGAGAGACAAAGATCAGGAGGAAGCGACGGAAGCAGCGGCAAAAGCATCGGTCCCCGTGACAGCAAAAGATGCAAGGAATGCAGTTTTACGTGAAAAATTCCCATGTCTTGCAATCGCAGATGATCCCAATGTTTACACTATGTGAGTAGATTAAAATTGCATTGTGGATTGTGGGACTTTGTTTCATGAGTCAGGTCTTGAGTGAATGAATTCATTTGTTGTATATTTATAGGCTTGATGCAGAAATCAAAGAGAAAACATTAAAGCAAGCTAAAGAAACAGAAGAATTGGCAGTTGTGGATGATATGATGGCAAGTCTGGAAGCTCTGGCTCCGTCTAAAAATGTTGAAACACGAGATGAGAAATCTCGCAAGAGAGACAGAGATCAGCGAAGTCGGAGCAGGAGTCCTCACCAAAGAAAGTCCCGACGTGATAGAAGGAGCCGCTCAAGATCTGGTGATCGCAGGAATAGGAGATCTGGTTCTCGATCAAGACGTGATGATGATCGAGAACGGAGTCGTCGTGATCGAAATCGTCGACGGTCGAGATCGAGATCCCGTTCTAGATCTAGAAGGAATAGAAGAGATGAAGATGACCATGAAAAACGTGTAGATAGATTCAGAAAAGATAAGCCGTATTTAGCTGATAAACTACCTCCCCAAGATCCTGAAGTAGGAAAGGTACGCAATATAGTTCAAGTTTTTTATTTACTGTAGACAAGTTTACTGGCATTTGTTTTCGTTTCCAATATTTACAATGTGTGGTGAAATATTTTTTTACAGATTTTTCCTGGCCGTGTCACATCGGTTGTTGGTTTCGGGTGTTTTATTCAATTAGAAGGTCTCAGAAAAAGATGGGAAGGCTTGTGTCACATATCTCAGCTACGTCGTGAAGGCCGTGTAAACCAAGTATCGGATGTCATTACTAAAGGTCAGGCTGTGAAGGTTAAAGTACTCAGTTTCACTGGTCAGAAAGTGTCCTTGAGTATAAAAGATGTGGACCAAGACACAGGTGAAGATTTGAATCCAACTAATCCCATTGGAAATCAAACTCGAGAGGAATTTGTTAGTGAAATGAGAAATCCCGATAGACCACAAAATTCTTTCTTGCCTGTTATGAGTAACATGGATGATCGACCATACCAAAAGACGAATAGAATTTCTTCTCCCGAGCGATGGGAATTGAAACAAATGATGGCTTCCGGAACTGTTGACAAGAAACTCTTAGAAGAGTATGACGAAGATCTTAATATTCGGAATAACGACGATGAAGAAGATATAGAAGTAGAGTTGAGGGAAGAAGAACCTGCATTTCTACGCGGAGTGGGTGGTGGCCGACTCTTACACGATTTGTCACCAGTTCGCATTGTGAAAAATCCGGATGGATCACTTGCACAAGCAGCTATGATGCAGAGTGCACTGTCAAAGGAAAGAAGGGAAATTAAGATGGCAACCCGTGAAGAACCATCGGATGCAAGGGGCGGTGGAACATCAAAGAGTAGTTGGAACGATCCCATTCCAGAAATACCTGATTCTGAAAGCGGAACTTCCCGGGGTATTGGAATCCCGAATCAATCCATTGAACTTCCAGAATGGAAAAAGCATGTGATTGGTGGAAAAAAGACTTCATATGGCAAGAAAACCACAATGTCGATCATTGAACAGAGACAGTCTCTTCCTATCTTCAAGCTGAAAGATGAATTAATAAAAGCAGTGCACAATAATCAAATATTGATAGTCATCGGAGAAACTGGATCCGGAAAGACAACACAGATTACACAGTATCTAGCTGAAGCTGGATTCACAACGCGTGGAAAGATAGGATGTACACAACCTAGAAGAGTGGCTGCAATGTCTGTTGCAAAGCGAGTTTCAGAAGAATACGGTTGTCGCCTAGGCCAAGAAGTTGGCTATACCATTCGATTTGAGGATTGTACGAGTCCAGAAACTTTAATTAAATACATGACGGACGGTATGCTACTCAGGGAATGCCTTTTAGATCCGGACCTGAAAACATATTCTATTATTATGTTGGATGAAGCCCATGAACGTACAATTCACACCGACGTCTTGTTCGGTAAGTCATTTAACTTGTATATTTAATTTTCTTTAAATAATATGTGCGGCTTTATTCGTCTCTGGTTTCAAATGTATTTACAATTTCAAATTTTCTTACAGGACTGCTTAAAAAGGCTGTCGGAAAACGACCAGAACTTAAGTTAATTGTCACGTCTGCTACTTTGGACGCCGTTAAATTTTCACAGTATTTTCACGCCGCCCCAATATTCACAATTCCTGGTAGGACATTTCCAGTTGAAATTCTGTACACTAAAGAACCTGAAACTGACTATTTGGACGCATCTTTGATCACTGTTATGCAAATTCATTTGCACGAACCACCAGGTGAGTAGTTTTATTGCTAAATATTTGTACATGATTACACCACTATAGTGGTGTCTTGTGCACTACAACACACACATGGAAATAAAACATTGTATTTATCTATATTATTGTATTTTCTAGGTGACGTTTTATTGTTCCTCACCGGTCAAGAAGAGATTGACACAGCCTGCGAAGTGTTATTTGAGCGTATGAAGTCGATGGGCCCAGATGTCCCTGAACTTATAATACTACCTGTATATTCTGCACTTCCATCTGAAATGCAAACCAGGATATTCGACCCAGCCCCAGCTGGATCAAGAAAAGTGGTTATTGCAACTAACATTGCTGAAACATCTTTAACCATCGACGGAATTTATTACGTCGTAGACCCTGGATTTGTTAAACAAAAGGTTTACAGTTCGAAAACTGGGATGGATTCGTTAGTTGTCACTCCAATTTCACAGGTGCTTATAAATAATTACTTATGATGAATTATGCTTATCGTTACTTTTCGGCGTAGCTAACGTAATTATATTTTATTTTCAGGCCCAAGCGAAACAAAGAGCTGGACGTGCAGGACGAACAGGCCCAGGAAAGACATACAGACTGTACACCGAACGAGCTTACCGGGACGAAATGCTTCCGACACCTGTTCCAGAAATACAGCGAACAAATCTGGCTTCCACTGTGCTGCAATTGAAGGCTATGGGGATCAACGATTTACTCCATTTTGATTTCATGGACGCTCCACCGGTGGAAGCATTAGTAATGGCTTTGGAACAATTACATTCACTATCAGCCTTGGATGATGAAGGCTTGCTTACGCGGTTAGGACGTCGAATGGCCGAATTTCCTTTGGAACCACCGTTGTCAAAAGTAGTAATTATGTCCGTACAACAAGGTTGTGCTGATGAAGTCTTAACTATTGTTTCAATGCTGTCTGTTCAAAATGTCTTTTATCGCCCGAAAGATAAACAGCAGCTTGCTGATCAAAGAAAAGCTAAATTTCATCAGCCAGAAGGGGACCATATGACACTCTTAGCTGTATATAACTCATGGAAAAGCAACAAGTTTGCTCCTGCGTGGTGCTTTGAGAATTTTATACAAGTACGGACATTGAAACGAGCTCAAGATGTTAGGAAGCAATTACTCGGAATTATGGATAGACATAAGTTGGACGTCATATCGTGCGGAAAGTCAACATCGAAGGTTCAACAGGTCATATGTTCGGGGTTCTTTAGAAATGCTGCGAAGAAAGATCCCCAGGAAGGTTACCGGACGTTAGTTGATTCACAAGTGGTTTACATTCATCCTGCGAGTGCCATTTTCAATCGTCAACCAGAATGGGTAGTTTATCATGAACTTGTACAAACGACGAAAGAATACATGCGAGAAGTAACAACCATAGATCCACGATGGTTAGTAGAATATGCTCCTGCCTTCTTTAGATTCTCCGATGCTACAAAACTATCTAAATTTAAGAAAAACCAACGCCTTGAACCGCTGTATAATAAATACGAAGAACCTAACTCCTGGCGTATCTCTAGAGTTCGGAAACGAAGAAACTAAAAATTCCTACGAAAATCAACGTTTACTGAATTTAGTAAATCAATTGAGATATATGTATTTCTCATTGAGAAAAATTGAGAAAGAATGAAACGTGGATGTTGAAAATGATTATCTGTGGTTGTATCGTTGTATGTTTGTAAGTTAATGGTTTTAAGTGTTAAGTGTATATCATTTGTTGATAAAATGTACTGTAATATTAATGTTCATTTTAACAATGTAAAGTGGAATGTAGAATTTTATTCATTAGTACAGTTTAACATCTTACAGAGTATCATTACATTAGAAAACCACGATAATTAGTGCAACATATTTTAGTTGTTAGTGCTCTACTGACCATTTATTATGATAGCACATTGCATCCATGCTTACGACTCAAGTCAGTATAACCCTTCCTATTTTTTGGTAGTTTGCAATATATTTTAGATTACGATAATTGGAATTGCGGTTATTTTGCGTAGGTGAGGTTGCAGAATCAGTAAACAAATTTTATCATTAAACAATTGTACACCACATGAAAACTTTGTGCGCATCCGATAACTTACGTATGTATGTAAACAATAACAAAATTTCAAAATATAAATTTTTAAGCACTACAAGATTTTGTACTTAGCTGTCCTTCAGTCTAGAATAGATAAGCTGTTTTCGACACTAAATGTCAACAAATGATAAATGTATGTACATTACGATAAAGCAGCATTATTAAAAATCAAGACATTTCCGCGAGGATAAAATAATTCAGAATAATTTTTGTAGCCATCCAGTAGTACGTTTGTTTTATTACCGTATAGTACTTTATAATAACGAAATAAAGCCACATACCAGCTTGTGATGATCATATTTCAGAAGTTTGTTTTCGTTCTTTCGTTGCTCGCTATTCTAATTGAAAGTGCTGTTTGGAACTCGCATCATACCAATGGAATTCTTCATGCAAGGACACAACTTTCTGCGAAATCACCTCCGCACTTTTCTGAGGAAAAGGATGACCCTGAGCAATTCTTAGGGTACAATAACTTTCTTTCTATAGTTTTTACTATAAAGTCCGCCTTTACATTCATTCATAAAAGTCGAATCCGAAAAGTGTAGGTTGGTTTGAAACCTAATAAACGCTATTTGATTTGACAGATGCAAAGATGACAATGACAGAGCTGTAGATTGGTTAATCATGTATAAGATCCCAATTAAAACAATTGGGATGGCTGAAAATAGTATTGGGGATCGTTATGTGTATGCAAGCAGCCTTGAGTTCAGCAATTGGGCATTGAGCAACAAATCAATCGTGTCTCAAGACAACCTATTGGCGAACACAGTTGCTCCGATCATTAAAGGTCAAATAGAAACTGATTCCCTTTTTGTGTTCAATGATTATGTTCCTGGTTCAAAAGAAAATCATGATTACTCCCAATCAAAAGGAATTTTGATTTACTCTAAAAGAACAGCTATGGGATTTTGGATATTTCATTCTATTCCAAACTTTGTGACTTTTATTGGCGAGCCGTATCGATTTCCCCCAACTGCACTATCGCAAGGGCACATTGCAGTATGCATTTCTTTCCCAATTACGACGACGTCTCCTTACGACTTATTAAATACCACTTATTTCTTGAATAATTTCATGGAACATCTAAAACCACGTTTATATTTTGGTAATTCTACTGACTTGCCAGCAACGTCTCATTCACAAATTCATGGAACACAAAATTCTGTCAACCAGAACTTCGGTGGCATTGTTAATGTCCCCGGAAACAATGGAATGGTATTCTACGCATTTTACAAATGGGGATGCAACAAAACTATATATGAAGACCTAATCGACCATTTTAACAGTGTACAAATAGCAGTCAAATCGCAGAAAGCTGGTCATTTGCAAGACAAAATAAGGACGATTCAAGGCATTTCCATTAAACCTAGTGGGTTTGAAACTACTATTTCGTGGAGTAGTGCCGAGGACTCGAGTAAATGGTTTGTGAACGATTTCGACCCAAGTTTACCAGTTGTCTGCTTCAACGATATTGATTTAATACTTCCCCGAAAAAACAAAATTCAACAATGGAACTTATGTAACGTCGGAGGAGCTTCTTTATGTTTCCTTCAGTCAGATATGAGCTCTCTTCTTCGAAAATCTGTTGTTTAGCATGACAATGACAACAAACAAGCAAGCAGTGCAAAATCAAAATAATGTTTAATGAATTAATAGTAACGTTTTATTCCTGTCTGGTTGAAGTAATGTAAGAACTGTATATAACTGTCTTTAAAAATATTAATTTATACCATTTAATAATACTTCATTTCATCGGTGGTAGAAGAGAAAAATCAACAGATCTTTACGTACTTTGTACATTGTATGGAAGTGGAAAATTACATTGATGGAAAATGAAATAGTACAATATGAAGTCTCTTTTCATTCCACATTACATCCTACACATTAAGATAGAGTCCATAGAATGTAATTATGGAATTGTGCAATTAATTGACTGTATGCTAAACATACACGATAAAAGGACGATAAAATTTGCAACTTTGCTTGCATGAGTGAACAACCAAAAGCAAAGTGGCATGGCAATGCATGCAAAGCAAAAGGCAGCGTTTACATGAAGCACATCGCCCGGCGGCATTCCTCGCATTCAACTTCAGTCACCTGTGTGATTCGGTTGTGAGCGAACGTCCCACGACGGTGTGCTCCTCGTTCAATTGGTTTTCAAAATTTTTTAGTAACAGAAAATTCGGATTTCTAAATTTTGAGTGTTAGTGACAATGGGTAGCAATGTTTCGACATTACAACATGACCAGGAATTTTGTTGTATTCCACACTATCGTGTTCCGCCGATGGGTGCTCCGGTTGACTATCCACGACCGCTAGCCCGAGAGATTTACTGGGGTTATGAGCTCAGTTATGTGAACTGGGTTTTGGGGTGGTTCCCGAAATTGGCAATCATCAGTTTCTGCTTACTGATTCTATATGAATATGGATACCGACAGTATATAAGGTTCGAACATGACGACCCTCGGTCCTGCATGGGGAGCTTCGGGATTAGGGGGAATGAACAATACTGTCCCGTGTACCCCGCCGGAGAATTAATTGACTGGACAACCTCCACCAACCCGAAAAGTATTTTCCGAGATAAGGTATAGTAATTGTTTCCGAATACGAATTTCATATATTTTGTAATCTGTTTTTGGGATTTCCTTTGTTTAATAATTTTTATAAATTACTTTCTTCTTCCAGTGGAGCGACGAGAAATTTTACAAGCTACGTGATTCGACGCATCTCCATTACAATTACGATTTCCCATTTCATTTCACCTCAGACCATAAAATGACTGAAGACGAAGAGTTGGGAGAGGGATTCCGTAATTTCCGGATGCACGGTCTCAGGTTAGACTCCTTTTTTCAACTTTTAGTGATTACATACTGAGATTAAACAGCACGGACGCGTGAGATTGAGATTGCAGATTACAGATTTTTAATCAGATTACAATCAGATTACTCTTTCAAAATTGTACGCCGAGCACCTGCAAGTTTATCAATTTTAGTTGTAAATGGACGAAAATCCAAAAATTTGGACTATGAATTTCGTTTTAAGCTTTCAAAGTCCAGAACGAAACTTTGCAGACACCTTTGAAGTTTTAGATACAAAAAGAAGCACAAAAATGAATGGAATTGTGGTCTTCGTCGACGTCCTGAGATGCTATGCTATAGAAGGAAAGTGTAATCTGTGTAATCCGTATAATCTGATTTGCAAAGGAAAATGGTACGAGTAGTGATTACATTTTGAGATTAACCTCATTTTTAGGTTCGAGATTACCGATTAGAGATTAAATCTGTGTAATCTGCGTTAATCTGTAGTGCAGATTACATGAAGTGTCCCACCTTTGGGGGATACCATTATGTCTGTATAAATTGACGATTGTTGGTGATGAGTGATGATGGTATGATATTATATATTAATGTTTTGTCACATTGTTTGTACAGATTCGAAGTGAAATATTGAAGAAGATCCTGATTCGAAGCAACAGTCCCGTTTATTATATCAGTGGAAATTGCAGTTTAGTGGAAGCAGTTCAAATTCTCGGTTTCAATTACAAATTACAACACTTGATGGAAACAGCTGCTGACGTAAATCAGTTGTTCATGGTCGAATGTTACTCATGTACACAGAATTTTGCATATTGCACAGGTATTGTTTATGGAGCTGATTTCACGGACATACAAAATTACAACATGTTATACTGCCTTCGCAGTCAACTATAAAGCCTTGATTCGAACAAAATAAACGTTTTGTAGACAAAAGTGTCTCTTCATTATATACTAGATCACATTTTATTTTAAACACACCAATGGTGTATTGCTTACGAAGACCATATATGCACAACTTATTATGGAATTATTATACACAGTTCATAATAAATTAATTTAGGTAAAAATCAACAGAAAATAATCATATTAACGCAACCATAATATTGCTGCTAAGCGCAAAAGCACCTAATGAATGAGGCTATCATTTGTTAACTAACCATATGATTTGCATATTCCCTGCATGCGAGATAGGTGTTTTTCACCCCAGCCCAAGAATAATTGATAACATACGTGGAAACTGCAAACGTATTAGCATAACTAAATAACTTTAAATGTATCCTTGTTTTCATACGATTTCACATCGTCAGACTCGTCATCATCGTCATCGTCATCCCATAAATCATTCCATAACAATGACTTTTTTCGTAATGTCAAGTAAGACGAAGAACGCTTCAACGATATGAAGAAATGTGACTTACATCAAAGCCGAAACAATTTTTTACATCATGTTCCCTTACGACTACTTCCTGTTTAATCCCAACTCTCGGTTTATCTTTTACAACGTTTATGGAACCAAAATTCCAAAGCTGGAGTTGAAGGTTTATTTTTCATTTTTCAGTGTTTTGCACTTTAACGTGCACATCAGCTGTCATTTGTTTGTTTCAATTGATTTTGTTTCAATAAAATTTAAAAAACAATTAGTAATACATGTACTACCAACGTGATAATTTTCCAAATAAATTTGAATGTCCAAAAGGCTCAGATATTTTACGTCACTAGCATTTTTATTCGATTTGTTCTAGCGCATTCATGCTTGAGATATACAGATATTTTTACATATGTAATCAGTAATCATAATCAGTGTAAAGTTTTCAAGACTCAGTTTTTAACATTGCGTTCTGTTTGTTCTGTACATTCGAGAAATTTCTAAAATGCACAATTGGATCTAAAATGGACTATGAAGATGTTGTTGACATGTGTTCATCGTTGAATTGCTTTAATCCGCTTCATCAGAGAACTTTCCTCCATAGAATGGAATTTTGGAGTTGAGTTTCTCCCAGTCGATGACATAGATCATACAAATGGTTCCCGCAACCCCAAAAATAGCTGCGGAACCTGACCTGTACAAAAGTACAAAACAGAAATTATACGACATGCTACATAGAACATAAGGTCACACAGCAATGCCATTACAGAATCAGAATAATGTAAGGACATGAGGACAGTATTTAATTGAATTAATTTAATAACAACGTACCAGTTTCGGATCTGCTCGAACTGACGCTGACCCGGTGGGAAAGGAAACCAAGCTTGCCCAATGTCGGTTCCATCACGTGCCTTCATCAAGATACCAGCATGTCGAACCTGCTGAGACGTCATCACTGACTTCCCCCGACGAGCAAGCACGGGGATCAAAGTACCGAACTGGATCATTGTTCTGTTCAAAGCAAATTTTAGAAAAAACCCAATTAAAATTTTACAAATAATCAGTAATCATAATCCGCACACGTACAATGAATTAATGAACCAACAAAACACATGTTCAATATTCCAAAATATCATCTCACTCAAATGACAGTCAAAAACTACAAAGTTACCAGCAATGAAGAATTATTAAAAGTCAACAAGTCACTGAACGAGTAATATACACTAATTTGAATAATAATTAACGAAACTAAATTTCTTATCAATGTTGGTTATTAATATTAATCTTATGTCGCAAAATCACGATTTCAACACCTATCAATACCTGACTTCTCAGTAGGTTAAAGTGGAAATACTAAGTTTTATGGTACTCGATACTGAAAAATAACCCAAATTTATGACTCAAAAACTTACCTTGAAAGAACAGCAGAATGAAACTTAAATGCAATTTTAATTTTTAGTAAATGTTCGTCGTTACCGTACGAACTTTTCTGATTCTGACCAAATCAAGTGCGAATTCAAACCACGATCTCCATAGGATCACGTTGTCCTACTGCCTGACTGACTTGCCTTACTCCGTTACTCCCGTATGTATACGCTGCGCCGTGCCAGAATTTAGGTTCTTTGCCTGCATCATTTTCGTCATCGCTTGAATTTTTGATTGAAATCTTGCCTTTTATTCCATTCAAGGTGTCGAATGTACTAATTACTAATTACAATATTGCAAAATGTATGTTAAATTTATAAAACGTACAAACGTACTGAATTCCCAGGGCATAATGATAAATTAGGAAACATAATAAATTCAATACCTAAGACAATCACAATCTGACCTTTACATTTTGGGAGTCGCGGACAAGCATGTTTACAATTACTGATTAATTTATTACTAATTACTGTTTCATGTTGATGTTGTTTGTAATATTGTACCTTAATACTAATTACTTATACTCAGGGATACCATAATTCAATTTCATATTATGTACGTGAGCAAGAATTAAATTAGCAGATGGAAGAGAGGCACCATAAAAGACATAAAATTAAGATGAATACGATATTGTTAGTGATAGTTTTACTTCGTGAACAGTTTTTAATCGTCCATCATTATTAGCTGTTGATATCCTTAAGCATAACGATTTCACAGAGAGTTACAATTCTACCACCGGATACAGCACCGAATTCTAAAGAAAAGTCAGGATTCTTCATATTTATTTTTAAAGACGAAAGTCCATGATAATAATGATTTGATGATTGTATTGTAGGAACAGCATGATTTATGGAGTGCATCTATCCAAGAATCTCGGATAAAGACAAGCTTCTCGAATATGATACCGATTTAGTAACCAGCATAAAAAGCGTTCCAACCCGAGCCCATAACCTCCATGAGGCATTGTTCCAAACTTTCTTTGGTCAGTGTACCAATAATAAGGAGTCGGATCAATTCCTGCAGTTTTATAGGCAGCCACCATTTCATCGTAATCGTGAATACGCATTGAGCCTCCTACAATTTCTCCTACATTTGGTAGCAATACATCAACAGACTCTGTAAGCAGACGATCCTCTGGACAACGAGACATGTAGAAAGCTTTAATTCCGGCAGGAAAGCGTGTAAACAAGATAGGCTCGTTTATAGTGTCAGTCATTTTTCGTTCTGGCATTTCAGGAATGTCCTAGAAGAAGGAATAGCAAATAAATTTATAATTACATCCGTTTCGTCATTCGTGGCATACATGTTAGGCTAGGCTTGGGCATTATAATTTACCAACCTCTCCAAATTCATACGATGAGCCATCATCTTTCGTTACACCATTCTCTTTTAACCATTTAACCCCATCGGCGTAGTTCATACGTCTGAATGGTCGCTTTGGCGGCTTGAAGTCCTAAAATGACAAATTTCAAGATTACATTAAAATTTTTTATTACTAAAATACATGAATGATATTTGGTTGCATGCCTATATGACTTTCAGGTTAGACAAACTAAAATAATAGATCGTCTTAAGATAATAAAGTTCACAATTTTAATTTTGCTCCATTCGTTACTTACAAATCTACATGAGATATGTAAGCCTTTGTAGGAGCATTATATTATATTTATAGCACAATATATTACAGTAATAATTGGAAAAATTACTCACCGGATTGAGTTCAAATACAAGATCGCCACACTTAGCCAAAACACGATCGACAACGTCCACTACTAAATCCTCCAGGCGATCCAACAAATCATTGAATGATATAAATGGACATTCAGCTTCCACATGCGTGTACTCCGCCAAGTGACGACGAGTGCGACTTTGTTCCGCTCTATAGCTCTGGGCCACACAGAAAACATCTCCCAAAGAAGGAAGACACGTTTCCAAATATAATTGTGAACTTTGAGTTAAGAAAGCTTCTTGACCAAAAAAATTGAGCTTAAATAGAGTTGCCCCTCCTTCTACTTGCGTTTGAACTAGAGTAGGAGGATTGACTTCACAATATCCACGATCAAAATAATGGTCCCGAAAGGATTGCATCAGTGCTGATCTGACTCGCATCACCTTACAAGTCTACAAACAAATACAAACAGACAATACATATTCAGTTATTTAAAATCCAATTTATACAATACAAACTTGTAACCTTACGTTTTCTCCACGGAGCATTATATGACGCTGATCTAATTGCACATCCGGGTGAGAATCTTCATTCAAGATCGCATCAGCTCCTCCAGGAGGAGCTAGACCAACCACTTCCCAATAATCTACTTTCAATTCCACTCCTCCAGGGGCCTATTTTAGATTACCATTATAGGAATGTAATAATGTCACACGTAAGGGTACGATACACTAATTTCGAAAGTATAATCTCAGTCTTCTCAGTCAAACAAACTTACAGTTTTTCCTTCAGGCACTGGTTCTAAGGTTCCAAACAGACTAACAGATGATTCAGTGGAGAGCAGCAAAGCATGATAAGTTTGGCATAACTTATCAGTCAACACGCATTGCAAGTAACCGGACCCATCCCGTAATGTAATGAACATTAACGCCTTCCCTATTATGAAAGTGATTTAAACATTAGTAACAACGAGTTACACACATATCGTAGTGCAAGTTCTTAATTACCTTGTCGTCTTAATCGATGAACCCATCCATAAATTTGAACTCTTTCGTTTTTCATTATTGACGCATCTTTAATTTTGATCTTGACGGCTTCCTTCAACGACGAATCTTGTTGTATTACAATCTGGAAACGTACAAGGGTTTTACACTTTTACATGCAAGTAATCCACTCAAACAATATTAAATCAACATCACTGCATTAATAAACATGTAAAGCTCATCTTACCTTTTTTGCATCTTCCAAATTTTTAGTTCTTTGTACGGCATCTTCTTTTTCTTTCGCAGCAGCGGCTGCATCTTTCCGCATCTGTTGCTGGCATAGTTTGACCATTTTCTTCATTTGAGATTTTGCAATGATTTCATAACCCTAATAATAACAGTTACCATTGTCATTGTCTTGTCGACTAATGAATCCATTGCACAACTCTCAAGTCATAGCTTTCGAGTGTCATGTCATGTCAATGAGTCATCATAAAAGAAACGAAACCCTTTACCTTCTTGCCGGTTTCTTTCACATCAACATACAAGACAGGCCAAGGTTCACCTCCAGCAACCTTCAAGGCCCTCATAACCGTCTTAAATGGCATTCTCTCTGAACCGTCGCCTCCTTCGTCATTCCCATTCTTTTCCGATGTATAGTACACCTTGTCACCTGCAATGTAATCAAAAACATAATATTAAAAAAAATGAAAGAAACCCGTTTGATGAGTATTCAACGAGAAATAAATGTTTGAAACAAACAAGAGAACAAATAATATTAAAATCTCAAAATGTCACGTACCCAAGACCATGGTTTCACCTTGGTCGCCAAATCCTTCAACTTCCGCACTCATCTTGGAATTGTAGAACCAAAACTACCCGGCTCAAAAATTACTGAAAATAAAATTGCTGGTCCAGAATTTTACACAAAAGCACGGTACGTCGAGTACAATCACGTTTTGCCTTTTCAACCTCATGCGCCGTGCTCCAGCAGGCAAGATTAAACGAAAGGAAGGATGATGGAACGGAAGGATAGGAAAAGCTAAAAATACGAGAAAAGCGAAACCCCGAGTTGGAACTTGGTCAGAAGATCTCAAATCCCATTGGTTGAGCTTGTGAAAGAGAAATCGTACACGAGTATACGAGGTACGGTCGGGACCTCGGGACCCAAACCCCAACCGACACCGGCGTTTGAGTATAGACTCTCCGTTCTCTAAGCGAGTCTGTCAGTGTGGTCTGGAGTTTCGTTGGAGCACGTCGCCCGTCCTCGCTTCGTCGTCAACCCAGTAACGTGCGCGGTATCGTTTTTGTAAATTAACCTATCGTACTAATCATTTTGGAAACGAATGACGACGGTGTCAAGTGGTAAGTGATATTTTTAAAATTTCAAATTTTTTTATTAGTTTTCTCGTTTTTGGGTTTTTTGGGATATTTTTTTTGCCGCTGAGGCATGTGTTTGGAGAAAGCGCCGGTCCTTCTTTTGGAGGTCGCAAACAACATAATGTTTTCAAGGTTTATTTTCGAACCTGACAACTGTGTAATTGCATAGATGTATAGAAATTGTACATTTTATTTCAAAAGTTAACAAGTTTAAGTGCATTTTGGACAGTTTTCTTTACGGATTAGATTTTGCGTTTGGGTGTCATTATTATTCACCGGCACGGCGTTTCGTTTCGTAATACAAGTAGTAATTGTTAGTGTCGTAAATACGGGGTTGTGGTGTTGTGGGTACTTGAGGAATTAGTCAGGGATTTGAAGTTTCATTTATTTATTTTTTTTTAAATATCAGTTTACGCATGACCATTGTTGAGACTGGTTGAACTCGATAAAAGGTTACGTAACTGAATTTTGAGTCACCCGGTACTTAATTGTGTTTTTTTGAGGAGACATTCTCGTTCCGGTTCTGAACGATTCATTCTGACTCCCCAAAGCCAATAGTTTGTAGTTTGATTTGATTATTTTTAGACTATAATTATGACGTTTTTCTTGTACATGGAGAAGCATTGCATTTTGCATAGTATTAGCTTGCTTTCAAATAGATTTTGTGCGCCGTGACGTTGATTTCTTAATAAGAGGTTGACGAGTTTTAAACTCGGTTCTAATTGTAAACCTCGGAATATTTTCAAATAATAATTATATACCTTAACTTACAGGGGAGATGAATAGTAATCAAACCTCTTTAAAGTGCTTGAAAATTGCATGAAAAGAGCCAGTAATAAAAGTAATAATAGTATACTTAAGGTTGAAAATCATTAATATATCATTTTCGTATCTAAAGTTAACTGACAATTCAACTTCTTAGAAAAAATTGATAGTAAGTACAATTGGATGTGATAAACGTAGAACACGGTAATACGGTTTCAACTGAAGTTGACATCTGCTGTAAACTACAGCGCAAGATAAAATCTTAAGTTTTGTTACGTTGTGTTGGTTTAGTAATATGATATGATAATGATAATATATACGACTCTGTTTTTTTAGGCAAGATCGCAAGATGAATAATGTGCAAATGGCTGTGTGCACCCAGAACGGGGGTTCTGGAATCATTCGAATGCATTGTAATGCCGAATCGATGGTAAATATGAAAGTGGAGAACAAGGGCTGGCGAAATGGTCCGGAGGATTTTAAGACCCGATTCATGTACATGTTGGACAATGAAATCTTTACAGATGTTACTTTTTTGATTGGAACTGCCAAGGTTTGCATTCTATGCTATGCATAATATGCTGATCTTTATATGGACATATCGAGTTGAAATGCTTAAGCTAATGTGATTGTTAATTTTGAATTTATAGGATGCTGTAACTGCTCATCGATTTGTATTGTCGTTGTGGTCCGAAGCTTTCGAAGCTATGCCGGACAATGTTGAAATTCCTGAAATCAATATTTCTGGGTTCAAATCGTTTTTGAAGGTAAGCACTACTTTTTCTATGGAATTTGCCTTATTAGACAGTTATGGATATATAGGTTTCACTAAACGCAGCTTCCTTTTACAGTATTTGTATGCTGAAGAGTTTGAAGTTAGCAGTGAAGATTTGATCCCTGTTTTGTGCGCTGCTAAGCGTTTTGAAGTAACTCTTTTGGTAGACATCTGCGTGGCTGCTCTCAGAAAAGAAATTAAAACATCTACTGCAGTAAGCATGTATCAGGCTGGAAAATTGCTTGAGCAGCCAAGGTTGGCTGAAGACTCGCTGGATTTTATACTGAAGTAATTTACTATTCAACTTAAATGATTCAATTTATGTATTTTCTTTGTAATCTAAAATAAATAGCTTATAAAATTTAATTAATTGAAATTTGTATACAATTTTTTAGAAATGGAACAGCTGTCGTCAACGATGACGATTTTAAAGCTATTTCGATCAAAAATTTGGAGTATATCGTTGAACGCGATGATTTTGAAGTTGACGAGTTGGAGTTATTCAAAGCTGTCCACAGCTGGGCTATAAAATTGTTAATAAGTGTTGACACACCAACCACTCCTTTCTTTATCCGTGAGATTCTAAAGAATGTCATTTATGACATTCGCTTCCCGCTGATTTCTGCAAAGGATTTCGCCCTTCATGTTGCTCCTACTGAAATTCTTGACGACAAGGAATTGATCGGCCTGTTGATTGACTACAGTATTCCTGCTTCCGAACGTGCTTCAATGCCAGCTATGCATGACTTTTCTGATGTGAAGAGAAAGAGTTCTCAGCCCGCTAAAAAGGGTCCGAAGATCATGCGAAACTCTACTGCAAAAAGTACTTTGTATCTCGACGAAGTTGCATCTGTGAATTCTCCAAAACCGGATGTAAATGGGTTCGTGGGGCCCATTCAAGCCTGGCGGGATGCGAAAGGTGGACTGCAAGCCAACTTTAAGATCTTGTTCGAAAGTGAACTACTCAGCGATGTCACTTTTATTGTTGGCAAAACTCAGGAGAAGTTCTTGGCCCATTCGTTTATATTGAAGATGTGGTCTCCAACATTTGAAGAAATGTTTCCTCCGCGCACTCAGCGTACATACATCATTGAGCTTCCAGAATTTACACCAGAAAGCTTTGGTTCGTTTTTGAAGGTAATGAACAATTAACCATATTGATGTCTTGAGGTTTGAGTTTGAGTTCATAGTAATTTTAACGGCATTTATAGATGTTGTATACTGAACACTTTGATGTGGCTGTTGAAAATTTGCTGGCGGTGTTCTACGTTGCCAAAAAGTATGACATCGCTTCGCTTGGAGAAAAATGTCTTGCGGTTCTTAAGACCAGTGTTGACGACACTACAGCTATTACCATCTTTCAAGCTGCAAAATCACTTCAAGATGACTCTTTGGCTAAGGTAGCCTGGGCTTATATCCTTAAGTAAGAAAATAAATTACAATAATTTGCATAATATTGTTCCTATTTTTGTGCTTATAAAACAATTCAAATACTAAACTATAATACTATTCCGTTACATGTTTTACCTTGTTTTAGTCGAGGTTTCGCCGTTGTTCGCGAAAGTGATTTCACGAATCTGTCTTTCGAAAACCTTTTGGAACTTGTTGAACATAACGATTTTAATGTAGTAGAACTCGAGTTGTTTATTGCGGTGCTCAAGTACGTTGAAAGAACAATATTATTATCCTAGGTTGACTGTTTATTGTGAAGCTTAATATTAATATTTATATACATGTTCTAAAACGTTAAAGGTGGGCACATTTGGAATGTGAACGACGTAACCAAGAAAAAACGCCTGCTGGTATTCGGGCTATACTTGGAAAGGCTCTTTATAATATTCGTTTTCCATTGATGTCTGCAAAGGACTTCTCACTTCATGTCGCTCCTACTGAAATTCTCACGGATAGTGAGATGGCTGAAGTTTTGATCTATTGCAACTTGCCGCCATCTGAGAGGTATTTAATTTGATGAGTAAATAAAATTGTAAATTTTTCTGTATGATTTTAGACATCATTATTTAATTGAATGTTTAATAAATATTCGTACAGATCCAATGCCCATCGGTTGGTGTTCAATAGTCGTGAACGGAAGAACAAGGGTGGGATTATGAGGAAGCAAATTCATTTGTGCAACCTGAGGTATGTATATTGTGGTGAATTTAGTTCTCGTGAGTCCACGTGTATACTGTTTACTACTTGTATTGTTTAATTTCGCTACAGCTTGAAAGTAAACAGAATGGTTTCAATTGTTGGATTTCGCTTCTCGGGAATCGATGCCACCAAAGTGGGTTACGCTCCGACGTCGCTCAATATGTACAACACCAAGAAGGGGGTAGCAGGTCTCTCCCACTATTTTACGGATACCTTTATCCAGCATGAAGGGAAGGATCGTTTTGCCGTACGCTTTCGGTGGCCTATTATTCTCCGACCTAACGAGTGGTATATGGTTTCAGAAATGACTCTGGTAAGACACGGTTCTTATAGATTCTGTAAACTACAACGTAGTTTAGTATTTTACCCATTTCGTGTATTAATTGCTTGATTTGTATGAATTTTCAAGGGACAAAAAGCATCCATCGATATGAAAAAGGACAATTGGATCTCTATAAGGAGTCGTCAGAGGGATATCCACTTTGAGTTACATATGCATCCGTTGTCGGAAACTGACGGGTTGATGGATTACGCAATGCCGGAGGTAATGTTCAGTGCGATGTGAACAATAACATGAAACTATAATACAATATTTTTCAAAATCGAAGTGCAATTTTTATTTCTTATTTTTTACGACTATATTTGGATTTGTACGTGTAATGGACTATATCTATATGTTTATTTATGTACGAGTTCATTAATTACTTGTGGAAGACTGAATTTCAGTATTGAATTTTGCTACTTGGTCGCTGTTGATTGATTTTAAACATTATATACCACTTCTGGAATTCTTTGATTGATTTGTTGATGCCGGTTGCAGTTTGATTTTGATTTCTTTGTCCTAGTTTTTAAAATGTCGATCCTGTTGAATGGAAAATACTCATATCTGGATAGTTTTTTATGAATTTAGAAATGTAGATGTTTCTCGTGGAAGAAAACAATAAATTTTTTGAAAGTAGCTGTTTATTTTTAATTTTGTTACGCATAATCATCACATGCTGAAAACGGTACCAATAGAAAACATTAGGCTCATGAAAGTGACCAAACATTGTTTACACCACTGCAGATTGGAATTGATTATATATAGTAAATGTATTGTTTATTGTGTAGAAGTACTGGTTGGTAAATCCTTCCCGACCACCTATGCATACCTATAGGTAAACAGTAAGAACAAAAAGAGATGAATGAAAGTAAAGTACCGGAAATTACACAAAGCTCCAGATTAGCCGTGATTTAACTTTAGTTACTTTTCATTGACGTACAAATTTTTGTGTTCGTTTAAGAACTCACGACTCAGATTTAGCTTCGGCATCCCTTTTCTTCTTGGCTTCTTCCTCTTTTTCCTGACGATCATATGCCTCAATGAGACCAGATACTTCTGGCTGTTGCAAAACCGTCATCTTGGTTTTTCGTCCTTCTCGAGTCAGTGTAGCAATTTCCACTAAAACACATGAATAAATATAAAAAGAATCAGATTAAACGTTCCCAAAATGCAATAAACATCATCATCAAACAAATGACTTACGCTTTTCGGGACTCAACTTAGTTGTGTCCAAAGTTTTGCTGAGGATTTTAATAACCAAGCTCTTAGCATCTTGCAGAGAAATACCTTCCTTGTAATCTTGCTTCAACATTGAGATAGCCGCCTGTTCTCAATCATTGATTTGTATTACAAAGTATCACATCACAATTTTAGACCTTAAATTATAATAATTATTATTATAAACGTTAAATGTCTTTGTTACTTACATTACTGTTGTTTCCAATACAAGTCGCTTTCCAACCTCCATAATTACCACTAGGGTCCGACTGGTAGAGCTGAAACCCATAGTGCTTGTCCCATCCCATGTACAGAATGGACACACCGAAGGGACGCTTGCCTATCACAATAAAATCACTCGAATGCACTTTCCAGTTTTTTGTTTCGAACATACCAAGATACTATAATATTAATTAAAAGGATCAATGACTAGAACGCACCTCCGTATTGTGTGTAAGCCTGTTTGATATTACAAAGCCAAGCAACTAACTGCTCACAAGGCATTTGTTCCCCGTACTGCAAATAATAGCGTTGAGCTATGGATCGGAGTTCTCCTGTAAGCACATTAGCGTCCGAAGTTATTCCAGCCACGCTGCAAACCATATCACTAGAAAAAAAATTAAACATGACTTTTATTTTATCAGTTTGCATTAACTATCATAGGAACTCTATTATAAATTCTGGTAATAAAACCCTTACTCGTAAAGCTTATAAATTTTATCAGAGAAAAAGTTTTCGTCATCCAGGAGAACATTAGTGTTCTTTTTTTCAGCAGCAAGAATGATTCCATCGTTAGCCAAAACTCCTAAACAAGTCCCAGCGTGACCAATAGCTTCCATAGCATACTCCACTTGGTAGAGTCGCCCTGTTTGAACAAAAGCAATTAACGATTACATCATTAACTCATAAGACAATCAACACAAACACATAATCAATAGTTTTCTTACAAAACCCATAATCTAACAAAACAAATTGATTACCTTCCGGGGAAAAGATTGTAGTTCTAGTATCATACCGACGAGCCTAGATTCAATTCAAATTACACATTATTTTAAATTTCAAAAAATCCAATTCATAAAACTTAATTTTATGTACAAACTTACCATGATGATAAAGCAACAATGATCACACACCGCCAATCGGTATTACAAATGACAAAACACGTACAAGACTTCTCTCAACCTTTATGAATAAAAACCAAAAAAAAACAGTATTTCATTCACAGCTCCGGTTTCAAGTGGAACAAATATTAGTAAAATTCTAAAAAATATTATTAACAAACTTGAAATGATGACTTACAAAAGTGTTGATCCACACAGAAATTGAACAGTGACTTTTAGTGTCCGACTACTACACCGACGACGACAGAATGAACAAGCGGTGACTTGCAATGTTTGAAGACTCCAACGCCAAAAGTGTGGGACAAGGGCAGGTTTTATAGAGAACGAAAGGTGTTCCTTGTTCCTGTGTATAAACGAAGCAAGCCTCAAGCCAGGATCCGATCCCAATCTGCATCTGAGCTGAGGTCTGAGGTGAGGTGGATTTGCTTGTTTCACAAGTTTCGACCCGCCCGGAATAACGAATAAGAAAGGATAGCTGGGTTATTTTTGTAAAAACTAACCTTTTCTCCTTTCTTTCAAGCACACGGATGAGTTTTTAAAATCCTCTAACTGTAAACGTAAATTCAATTATCTACGTTGTATACATTAATGAGTGTAAGCATAATGTAATTAGCTAGGTAAACGTTACAGGTGAACATTGTTATTTGTTACAGTGCTAATTGAAACTGTTTTCGCGCGCCTTTACGCCCAACAAATCGAACGAAAATTAATAACAATGGTTTTTAAAGTTTTCCTGACACAGTAGACGGTCTTGACGAGACGTTTGGACGTGTCCAACGATTCATTCGACATTTTTCGTGCTCAATTTCTTTAAATTGTAATCATTGAAATCATTTAAAATCAGTCTACAAGATTTTAAAAATCTGAAGGAAGCGGCGGTTCACAAGTGACGAAGTGACAGTGTTAGCGTGCACCGGTGGATGTATTCGGGAAGTAGCAAACGGAGACGGACCTCGATGTCCTCAACGGCAAGTGCCGCCAGTCGCGGCGGTGATGACGAAACGGGCAGTTTGGATCTAGATTACCAACCGGATACCAAACGAAAAAAGATAATCAAATTAGATCCGGTGAGTCATAGACTAGATCAGGTTTACCATAGGTTTTTAATTGGTTAGAGCGCTAATAGTTAAGGTCTTATCGAGTGTGAATCACATAAATCATTCTCATTGTGAGGAGTATTCTACTGTAAAATGTTATCTTAATTTTTTAATTAGTTGTAATCGTTGTAATAGTGTTAATGATTGATTAATTTAGATTGAACAGTGCCAGCAGTTGTACGACATTATTCGTAATCACAAGAAAGAGGATGGCACTGTGCTCTGTGAACCATTTATTCGGGTTCCGAAACGGAGACAAGAACCAGCATACTACGAGGTTTGTTTATTGTTTTGTGCTCACTTTTGAGTTTTGAGGTGCTGAATTTTAAAACAATTGTACATGTGTAATGTAATAAACTAAAATTTAGGTTGTCAGCAACCCTATGGATATGATCAGAATTCAACAGAAAATCAAAATGGATGAATACGAAGATGTGGACCAAATGTCTACGGATGTTGACTTAATGGTTACCAATGCGAAAGCTTTTTATAAGGTATGAGATTTGAAAAGACATGTCAATACACAAGATTATAGCATATTTTAAAAAACAATTATTATCTTACTTTTAGTTTACGTTGTTTCGTTTCGTTGAAAAACACTTTTCAAATTAATTGTTCATTTTGATTACACCAAACAAAACTATAATCTCCTGATCTAATCTGCCGGCCTAGCCGCTCGATCGGTCGGATCTGATATGATCACACACGATGTGATTAGTAATTATTATATACAAAATAATTAAAATAAATGTGATTGCTAAGCAGAAGCACAGTAGCATAGCATAATGCACAATGCAATTTTATATTTTTGAGGTACAATACCGCACAACACACGGTTCAGTGTAAAATGTTGAGTGTAATATTATTGTAGGAATGTATTAAATAAGTCTATAGACGTTGGATTCTTCTTTATAATAATTTACACTTTGTCTCAATTTTATATAGCGCTCAATGCAAGAGCATAAAGATGCGTGCGATCTGTGGGATCTCTTCATTGAAAGTAAATGCCGACTTTTTGATCGGGATAGTCCCAATGAGGAAGGCGACAGGAAGGGAAAAATAATACTGAAAATGGGAAAACTTGTATGTGAACACTGATATAACTTGTATTATTCGTATACATCGTTGCAAAGGATATTTTTAATTTACGTGTTCCTTTGCTTTGTGCTGTTGTTGTTAAATGTAGGCGAGGAGAGCTGCAGCAGTCGAGTCTCGTAAACCTACGACTGGCGAGCTGGACGGTGGAGAAACGTCAGAGTCTTCAACGACAACTGATCGCGGAGAACGAGTAGAAGATCAAACCTCCGCGGAAAACCCTCTTCAAGGAAATTTAGAAGAGCTCTTTTCATCTGTAATGGTTGTACAGAATTCTGAAGGGCGATTGCTACATAAAGCGTATCAATTGCTCCCTTCAAAAAAGCGATATCCAAATTACTATGATGTTATTGAAAATCCAATAGACTTGAAAATGATCGCAATGAAAATTCAAGATGGTGAGGTTTTGTAATTACTGGAAAGTCCTTTTTTGAGTTAGGTTTGACTTGTATAGAGCAAATGATTATTTTTCGTTTTTAGTAGGAAGCTATTCAAGTTTACAAGAATTGGAAAAGGATTTGCTACTCATGTGTAGAAACGCTTGCACATTTAATGAGCCGGGTTCTCAAATTTACCGAGATGCTAAAACTATTAAGAGGTTAGTGTCTGCTCGAAGAGCTGACATTGACCACGGACGCCACCAAACTTCAGCAAGTGGGAAGACTAGCGAGAGAATCCGGGCTCGGCGACTTCGCAGTGGAATATCACATTCTGCTATTACGGCGGCGTTGCAATATGACGATGATGATGATGATAATGGAATGGACGAAGATGATGGAGCGGAGGAAGAAGACGACGATGTAGAAATGGAAGTGGAAGAAGAGGAAGAGGAGCAAGAAGGTGACGCAGACAACCCAATATGGATGTTGTATGAAACTGTGACCAGTTATCAGACACAGTCTGGAAATTTTCTGTGTGAGCCCTTCAAGAGATTGCCATCCAAGCGTTATTATCCGGATTACTATAAAGAAATTAAACATCCAATATCATTGGCAATGATTAAATCGAAGTATAGGGTAAGAACATGCCTATTGCCTATATAGTTTATTACAATACTTTCGGCTGGTTTAGGTTACAGTTATTTCATACTTTCTCAATTATGAATATAGCAAGGAGAATATCTTACTTTGACGGACATTCAAGACGATTTGGATATTATGTTTGAAAATGCCAAGAAATACAATCGCCCGGATTCTAGTTTATATAAAACGGCTGTCAAACTTCAAAGAGTTATGTCCAACAAAGTTCTGTCGTTTGATGATAATGGAGATACTGGAGATGGAACTGGAAGGAATACGACGCCAATTCCTATACTGCATCCTGAATCCGATGGTGACGGGTCACCCAACTTATCTGGAACATCTTTAGACACTTCTTCTGGCTCAAGGTCGGGAAAAAAGTCACCAAGTAAAGGAAAGTCAAAGGAGAAGGATTTAGTACCCCCGTATTTGGGGTTAAGTAAATACAGTGAGAAAGATAAGGACGTTAAAAGTAGCAAAGCTTTAAAGGATATTATGAAGAGCCGCTTTTTGGCGTTGTATCGATGTCTCAGCGATTGCATGGTTAGCAAAACATCAATATTTTCACTTATATTAATATCAATACTTAATGGGATATGTATTATGTAACTCTCTTGTCATTGTCAAACAGGAACCAGATGGAAGAAGCTTAATAGAACAGTTTCATGAAAAACCACCCAAGAAGTTGTATCCAGACTACTACCGAATAATTTCTGATCCGATTGACATGATTACTATCAAGGCAAATATTGATGGAGATAAATATAATTTAACATCAGAAGTTGTAAAAGACTTCCAGGTATTATTCAATCTGTTTTTTAATGGCATACATGCATGTGTTCACCTATGACAAGAATATCTTCTGATCTTATTCGTTTCCGTTCCCTTAGCTTATGTTTAGTAATTGTCGATTGTACAACGAGGAGAAGTCGCTAATTTATGAGGATGCAAACAAACTAGAGAAAGTTTTGAATGAAAAGTTACGTGATCTTGGTCCTGATCCAAACAAACAGTTAAAGGCCAAAAAGTAAGAATTACTTAATGTTATTTTGAACTGTATATAAGCGTAACTTACCTAATCCATTGATTGATATTTAGAAAAAAGAATCCAGCACTTGCACTGAAGCAAAAGAAATTATTCGATACAATACGAGATCATAAGGACAAAAACGGTCGTATTCTCTCAGCAATTTTCCAAAAATTACCCTCAAAAACGGTTAGTTTCCTTTATTATCGTAACTTTTGGTAGTTTGGTGTTTGAATTGCCAATAGTATAGTGCTATAAGTGATTCAATATGGAATATTTTAGGAATACCCTGAGTACTACGATATAATCAAGAACCCAATTGACATGGAAAGGATATCTCAGAAGCAACGAACCAATGCATACGACACTTTAGATCAGTTATCAGCAGATATAATGCTGATGTTTGACAATGCTTGCAAATTCAATGAGCCGGATTCTCAGATTTACAAAGATGCGTTAATCCTTCAAAGGCTAGTGCTTCAGACAAAAATGAGTTTGTCCGAGGACGATGACAACATGCCTGATGTAGCAATAGCTGTTCGTGAAATACTAACATCAATTTTTACGTCGGTCTACAACCATCACGATGAGGAAGGACGGTGTTTTTCAGATACTATGGCAGAATTACCAGAATTTGATGAAGTAGAAGGTCAAAAGTAAGTATAATTTGATATTTTTGTTTAGGTCTTCGTCGTATACATTGGTATAGTAATTTTACAGTCATAAAAATGTCTGCATTTGAAATGAAAGTATCGTGCATTACTATAAAGTGAGTGATTATTCATTCTTTGTTGCCTTTTTGTTTTTTTAGGACGCGTGCGTTGTCCTTGGATATGATCAAAACTCGTTTAGATCGTGGGTACTATAAACGTTTGGACGTTTTTCAGAATGATATGTTTTTGTGTTTTGAACGAGCACGAAGACTTTCGAGAAGCGATTCTCAACTCTTTGAAGATTCCGTTGAGCTTCACTCTTATTTTATTAAGTAAGTGTTCCACTAGGTCTGTCCGGCTGTCCCAGAAGTCTTACAAATTATTTTGTATCAGAAAAATCTATTCCATTGGAAATGAAATTGCTTGTGGTTCTTGACCATAATCTCAACCCCGATTAACTCCCGTATGCGCTTTTGTTCTAAGTTTATGATATGATACCTTCAGAAACATTATTTAAAGTATACGTTTGAACTCTCTATACTTGAAGATACTATTTTTAGCAGGATCGGTCAATAATGCCATCATGTCCATTTGCAAGCCTTCTGGGACAACCCTAATATTCCATAATAGTTTCAGACTTAGAATGAAAGCAATTATAATTTTATGTAGATCACGAGATGAGATCTGTTCCAATGGAGCCATATTAAAGTCTCCAGCATTAAAATATTCTCTGGCGAATATTAGTCAAACTGTAGACGCTCTTCGATTAGAGAAAAAGGATAAGGAAATTCCTCAAGATGAAGATGTGAATCTCAACGAAGATGCTAAAAAGGAACAAACGACAGTTTCAGAGATGTCACAGGTACTAAATATTTTTTTAGACATGTTTTTGCTGGGTTATGATTTATGATCTTATGATTCATTATTTCATTATCAATGACTAAAATTTTAATATTTTTAGAGTGAATGCTACAATGAACAAACTTACTCCATCGGGGACTTTGTGTATGTGTCACCTACACCGGGTTGTGGAGCTTCTGACCCATTCGCAGAAGCCAAGAAAGGGACATTAAAACCCAACATAGCGAACATCCAAAAATTATGGACTGAACCAAATGGGACAAAGATGTTTGAAGGAATTTGGTTCTTTCGACCGGACCAGACCTATCACTTACCTACTAGGAAATTCTTAGAAAAGGTCAGTTGCACGAAAACATTTTCTCAATAAAGTACTTTGAGTCTGATTTCCGTGTTGTGCTATACTACCTAAACTATACTGAATATATTCACATTTCAGGAGGTATTTCGAAGTGAAGTTCGGTCAACGGCTGCATTGAGTGAAATTGTTGGACGATGTTATGTTATGACGGTTAAAGGAAAAGAGTACTTCAATTACTCTCCCGAGGGATTTGAAGATGACGATGTTTATGTTTGTGAATATCGGTATTCGTCCCGCGCAAGGTTTTTCACAAAGCTGAAATCGTGGGCTTTTGGTTCTGATCGTATCAATCTCACTCAACGTCCAAAGATTTTAGAACCAATTCGGGTTGCATCTGTTTTCCGAGAGCGGGTGGAAAATTTCAAGGAAGAACCTCCTGTAGTTGAAGAAGACGCCGAGAAATACCTTCCTAATGAATTTCCAGTCAGTATTTGTAAAGAAAACTAATAAGTTGTATGGAAATAATGCTTGAAAGTTTAATTGATTTAAAACCCTATTTTAGAATATCGAGTTACCAGAAACCATTGCTGAAAAGGAAGACTGTACATTCTATGAACAATACTATCTTCCTTGTGGCCCAGTTCGAGTGGGTGATTTCGTTTATGTTCGAGTCGAAGATGCGAAGAAACTAATAGCTCAAGTCCTTTCAATGTGGGCAGATCATCAGTAAGGTTTTCTTAGATTCATTCATTTTTTATCAAGCTATTGGATTGAACTGTCGACTTGAAAGGTCCTAATAAATCGTGGCATTGATTGTATTACTTCTGTTAATATTACTACAGTGGAATAACTTACTTCAATGGTCCGTGGTTTTCAACGCTATCAGAAGTAAGCCCTTCTGCAGTAACTCCAGGACGTGTTTTTTATCAGCAAGAAATTTTTCAAAGCTCAATTGAGGACACCAACCCCCTGTTAAGTATATGTGGAAAATGCGTTGTGTTGGGAGTGGATGAGTTTATGCGATGTAATTACTTTTTGTAAATAGATTTACAGGTATAAAATTTAGGATAACTTAATCTTTTGAATTTTGTGTTGGTCGTAGGGCGTCCAACTGAAATTGCAGAAACTGACGTTTACGTTTGTGAATCCTTGTATGATGAGTCTCGACGTCAAATTAAAAGTTACGACGGATTGACTAGGCCTGTGTGGAAGGATTCAAATGTTTACCAGGATGAAATCTATTACTTCCGGAAACCGATTCCGTTGGTGAAAGTTGACGTGGATGGTACTGTCATCCCTGAAATGCCGAAGTTGAAACCATCGTCCACCAAATTTATAATTACTGTAAGCACAACAGGGATATCAAAATCTTATGTGAACTAATCCAGGATAACTAGACAACCAGACTTAGTGTGATGGATAACTAAGTGTGGTTGTCTAGTTACCCTGAATCTAATCAAGCTTGCATTAACCCAACATTCTTTAAATATTATGTGCAATTAATACTTGAAACCTAAGCAAAATTTCGATTCTTTGCGTGTCACATGATGTGATTAAATCAAAAACAAAGGAATCACAGAGTTTCCGTCTCTTTCTCTTTGAAATCGCATGAATGTGGATTTATTTTTTTGATTTTATATCATCAGTTAATTTGCATTCAGTGGAGTAATATTGATTGCATTGGGTTGGATTGTTAACTACTTTCAAAGTAATAGTACTGTCAAGGTGTCAAAGGGAGATGTCAAGTTTCTCAAGTAAGTCGCTTCATTCCCACACACGCTCAGCACCTAACCTGGCATGGCACTATATGGCTTTTACATGGATAGGTGTGTGTAACACCTTTGCTTGCCCGCTCTTTTATTCCTCGAAACAACGGTGAATTTCTCATTAATTCCTTCCGATTTGCTGTTAAACTACTCAATTTTGTTACGATTGGTCATTTTCATTTTCTTTGCATCATGGATAAAGAAAACAATTCTTCGGTGAGTAAAACTCTAAAATCGAATCGTTATGTGTCGACTGATTCAACCTTGATCCAAAATTGTCTAGTTTTTAAAAACAGTTCCAAGCAAAATAATTTGTTCCTAATAAATTTATTACGAATTTTAAAATGCGCTTTAAATAATATAATATAAATACAATGACCAATTGTAACAAAATTGAGTAGTTTAACAGCAATCGGCTGACGGAATTAATGAGAACTGCACCGTTGTTTATACGTGAAAGCCATACTGCTTCGCGTGTGGGAATGAAGCGAGTTGAGGAAGTTAGATCTCGCATTGACACAGTTGACAGTACATAATAATTATGTTATTTAACTTTGTATTATTTTTTTAGCAAAATTCGCCGGCTCCTGTTAAAGTAGAAGTGGAGACATTCGTAGATGATTCTATGGATGGTTCGCTTCCGTCGTTACCATCCTCAGACACTCCCAGTACGCCGACTGTAGTGGGCACACCAACTACAACACACAGTACCAAAAAGTCTGCAAAAACTCCGGGAAAGAAACTTGTGACGGGGTATATTCTGTACTCTAGTGAAGTAAGAAAATCTGTTGCAGAAAAGAATCCTACGTGTGGATTTGGCGAAATCAGTCGTATTGTTGGAAACGATGTAAGCTGAAAGTTTTTATTTTGCATGTCATTGATATTAAAAATTATTGTCCTTGGCCCAAGCGGTGCGGTCCTTATTTTGGCGCCACGAACCAATACTTATGTATAGCTTCGTAACACTACATTGACATTGAGGCACGAACATTCGCCGTTTGCTCATTTATTGTCCTTAATTTAGTGGCGTCAACTCCCTGACGCCGAGAAGAAGCATTTTGAAGAGCGAGCTGCCAAGATGAACGAAGAAAAAGAAATGGCATTGGCAGCAGGTATTGAGCTTCCTAAGGGGACGAAAGAAAGCACTAAACAACAGGATCAGGACATGGTGGCTCAAACAGCTGCTTTGAAAAAAGATGCCGATTGGATTTTTGAATGCTGTTGGGGTAATTGTGACTGGCAGTTTGAGGATGCTTTGGATCTTATCGAGCATTGCGTCCAGGAACCTAAGGGTCACGTACCCACGCATTTCAAAGACGTGGACTCCAATAGTAAGTTTCTTACTTTTTTCGTTGTCTTGTGGTATTCGATTCTCATTGGACCATGAAGAATATTTAATAATTTATGTAAGATAATTATATAGTTATATTAATTTATGTTAAGGTGGAGAATTTCAATGTGTTTGGAAGAACTGTGGAAGAGTGAAAAAGGGGGCGAATCCGTTTCCGAATTTACCTCGATTGTTGAAACATGTTCGAGATATTCATATTCTCAAAGGCAACAATGGGCGTATCATTCATCCTGATATGAGAAGCAAGTAAGTAACGTGTATTATTATTGGGATGCACATTGAATTCTGTTTTCTTTGACAAGTTGTGTTTTTAAACGGATTTAGCGCCTATTATGTCGTCGTCGTTGATGTGCTATTAAGATTTTACATAATAACTCATTATTAGTCGTACAATCGACCATTGAAACATTTGATCATCGTATTTTTTTGTATTCTTCATGAGAGCCTTATTCATTTACTTTCGCTCAAAATAGTCAAGGGACCGTTCTAATTCGAGTTTTAAAATTTAACAAAATCTATATCCAATTTCATTTTGCAGATAGAGCAAGAAAGGTACGAACTCTGATGTCGATAAAGTAAATTCAGGCAAAATTCGGCTATTCGAAAACGTTCTTGTCAGTCTTTGTTTGGAAACTGTTCGTTTGGTTACGACAGTTACGAGTGTCATTAAAAAGCATGGTAGACTAGCGAGACTTTCGAAGACATTAATATACGATCCAGAGGCACAGTGTGGACTACATATAATGAGCTTTTAAAAAACAGTATTGGAAATTAAATACGATCTTAAAAGTGTGTGATGGTTTGCAACTGCAGGAATATTCAACTATCACGGAGCACATTGGCTTCTAAGGCAGCTGCAGCTGAAGCGATGGCCAATTGTAAGTTTGAGATCTTATGCTAATAATTTTATTGTTTTTATTTTTTAGGAAATTTCTCGTTTCTCGTAATCCTAAGATAAGAGCAATGGTTGCTGCCGCGGCTGCTTCAGCAGCGGTGGTTCCTACACAAACTTCTTCCGCCAATTCCATTGTTTCTAGCGTGACCAAGTTCATTATGCCCTCAATTTCCCCTCCGCATGGTTGTGAGTATTTTTTTTGCATGTTTTTTTAATTTAATTTTCTACTTTAATTGCATTTAGATTTTGAATTCATTTTAGTTTGTTTATTAGTTTCGAATGACATTTCATGCGTGCTTCTTCATTCATGTTTGTTATTGTGTTTCTGTGACTCTTTTTCACTCACGTTATCTTATATAGTGTGCTACTTACAACAACAACCAGTCGACAATGACTTTTTTGTTGAAGTTTTATGACTTAATATTAACAACTAATATTTAAATGATCATGTTTTTGAAATTTTGTTTTGTTACTAATTAATTATGATAATGATAACTGATCATTAAATCTGTATTGCAGCAACGGTCACTGCTGCTCAAGTTGTGCCTGTGGCGAACGCTCGTCCTGTGCCACCACCGGAACCTTTGTTTGTTGCAGTTCCCCCTCGTCCTCAGAAACTACTTCACTCCGATGCTTATATTCGGTAAGTTTCCGGATGGAGTGATGGGTTTCCGATTTTAAATAAGGACGATGATTTATTTTGTTATTTAATAATTTTAGGTATATTGAGAGTCTGCACACGGACCAGCGATTCATTTGTAACTGGGAGAAGTCCTTAACTGCGACTGTTGAAAATACTACTGTACAGGACATTGAGAAACTTCCTGAAAATTGGCTGGCTAATGGAGCTGGAACTCATGGATCTGTGTTGAATGCATTATGGGCTCTTCGAGATTTCATGGCAAAAGATTCACTCAACATAGAGCGAATAATGAATTACGACGAAATGTAGTACGTTACGTCGATTGAAGAAGTCACTTCCGCATTTCCCGACTGACCCATGCTCGTCGGGAGTGCTGGTCTAAATTTAATGTATAAACATCATAATGTCGAATTGGTAGCTTTTATAGACTTCTAGTTACACTGTGTTTGGAGTTGTAGTTTATTATTAAATGTATGTAGTTGTACAACTGCTTTGTTACAACGGGCCATTTATTAACGGCAGGCCTTGGAATTTTTTATCGCTGGGAAAGGGAAAAGCTCTTCTTCATGTGTACTAAATTGTAATTAACCTACATCCTAAAAATGATTAGGTAGTCAAATGTCAAACTGCACATCAAATATCCGTTTTATGACCTCAAAGCATTTCTACTTTGTTGCACTGTTGTTCTTGTTCACTTACGAGCAGTTGGTTTGGGATTGGGAAGAACTGAAATAGTGTATAAATGATTGTTATGAATTGACAAATAAATTAGCAGTTTTGCAAATTGTGTAAATATATATAATTGCGGATATTTTTCCTGCATATATTTATGCATTATGTATATCTGAGATAACAGATTATGAATTCAATTCAGTTGTTGTTGTTGTGTACGCATGTTGTGTACTACATATACATGCCTAACGTACGTCCAACAGAAGACGCAATGTTAATTGTTAACACCCGAACAGGATACGGACCGTACGGGTGAGACGTACTTCATCCTTTTTACGACAAATTGAAGTCAACGTCCAACAGCAGCCTTTTCAGCTTTTTCAACTTACATCTTTTCGTATCTATTTGTATTATTACACAGGAATCGTTCATACTAAAAACGTGGAATTTGATAGTATCGATGAGAATATAATTGTGGTGAAAGGATTTGAAGAGTACAAATAGGAATAGCATGGCAGTTGCAATGGTGGAATGAAATGTTACATATAGTTACATTTTGACTTAACGAATGGAAGTGTCCCATACGTTTAGTGAGGCCAATAATACACCGTCACGTCGTGCTATAGGCTTATCTATTATAGTTGTTTCTGCTTTCGAAGTTTCACGTAGAAGATATAGACCATCAACAAAGAGTATCAAAATAGATTTCCGACGAGCACTCAGTAGAAGATTGTTTCAATTGGTCCAAGTTATTTGACAATTAAGGGCATTTATGTCACTTTCCTTTCTACAATTCTTTGGATACAAGCAGTTTTTCTTTTGACATTCAACGGACACATCGCTGTCTCCTTTACGAATCCGAAGGAATCTAAAGCCAAAAGTGTCTGCAAAACTTCCTTTAGTTCGCTTTTTCATCTTTTCAAAGAAGGAGAGAGAGTGAGGGAAAAAAGTCAAGTTTTCGTTTGTGCACTGTTGAAAAGTGAGCCCTAGAGAAAAAGTACAAAAGACTGGCTGTCATCTCTCAGTTCTCTTCCTCTGCAGAATATGTGCTGACGAAGTCATACTTTTGACTTCCTGCAAAAATCAAAACCAAACAAAAGGAAAACGGAGGAGAAGACTGGTAGCATTGCACAGACATTCTCTTTTGAGCAGTCTGTCTCAAATAATGGTTTCACTGGTTCCCTTGTCTCGTCTCATGGGATGCTGACGAACAAAGAAAAAACTCAGAGAGACCTAAAGGTGGGGGAAAACTAGTGAAACTACTAAATGTATACAATGAGTATGACGAGTCCGAAAAACCGACCCGTCGAACCAGAAAAATGATGGACTCGACTCCCAGGCTCTGAAAGGTTGCCTGTCCCTTTCCACTTCATTTCTTGGACTGACAGAACAGCAAATGAATGCTGCTTCCGTCCAGAGTAGTGTTCCAGTAGTTATTTTCTTAGTTTGGATACGCCAAGTGCTGGACATTTCAGCCGCCAGTTCCCATTTCCAACCAACATCTCTTTGACCTAGATCGCTATTCGCTACATCAACATTCTATTGAGTTTTCATAAGCTTTTGTCTATCTAGAATTCAACTTCATTATGATTAAATTATACCACATTATTACAGTACGGGAAACCAATGCAAGGTACACTCTTGCATTTCTGATTTTTGATACTAAGCAACTGAATACTAAATATATGAATGACTCAACGCGACCCGATAACAAATGCGAAGTTTTCTAGCTCTATTGCTATGTTGTACTTTCAAATAACATGTAGCTTTTAATTAGAACATTTCTCTGGGCTACATATGCCTTTGAAAACTTGGGTAGTGAGTTCGTATTTCTTTCATTTTGATTAGAAACGAACCGGGTTGTCGGATTTGAATAATAAAAATGAGTATTATACTTATATTGTAAACAACAAGCATAGTACAACTTCACGGCTTGCAGTGCTTTCTCTATAGTGTAAGTAACCTAGGGCAAGTTGAGAAATAATTCAGGAGCGGGTATATTTCCCTTGAGACGGAAACCGTGGTCAATGATAAGCCAAATAAGCCACTGTGAACATAACGCGAGGAAGGATGCGGAGGGACTTTCTCTCTCCAGCCAGCTTGTGTACATTATTATGTGGTCAGAGTCAGAAGAGTCAGAATTGGAAGGAACAAAGAACTTAAACTGTCAAGGCAGGTGCATTGTCAAGCATCGCTTTGTTCCAGCATAGGAGTCTAATAACAGTCATCAGAGAAAGAGGAAGTAGGACACGTCCTCTTGAATTAGATGAAGACGGGTGTGATTATTTTGGCTCCGCTTGTTGGTTTAGTAGTGGATGGAGAACAAAGGAGGAAAATGTCTTTGGCTTTTTTGGAGGACAAATTGAAATCCCTTTAAATCAGAACAGAGCGGTTGGGAAATCAAGTGGATCTGAGACAAGACAAAGTGCTTTTCAGAGTGCCTTCACTTTGACGGAAAAGGCCGTGTGTGTCCACAGCCAGCACAGCTCTATATAAGATGTGGTATGTAATTGCATTACAGAAGGTCACCGCGACTTCAAACGCACGAGTGTAAATCCTTTTGGTGCTGTATCAGCTGGACTGTGGATGGCCAACAGGAAGTGGACGGGGCAAAGGTCAGGTGCCTTGATTAGTTAGATTGCCTACATGAAATGGGTTCCCGAGGGAAAGTTGTCTCGTAACTGTCAGCATTAAGGTTATGCTTATGCTCAGTTTCTTGTCGCTTTCACTTTAGGACTCTCTCGCACTCTGATTTTGTCAGTGAAGGCAGGTGCTTTGGGAATTCTCCCGTGAAATTGAGTGTCAGCTCAGCAAATCTCTTTTGACTGTCTGCGTTTCAGTAGTACGACCATTCCAACTTGAGTACATGCACCTTGATTCGTCATCCTGTTCAACTGTCCTCACCATTCCATCTTTTTCTTTTATACTCCCTTGTTTCACACGGATTCTAACAAGCATCAATTTGCCACCTTCAACTCAAGTGGTCCATGAAATCTAGGTCGTAGCCATGTACAGAAGATAGAATCAAGGGAAACGGAAACGATACAAATGCGACACATCATATTACTAAAATGTTTATAAAATTACGACGACTGTAACGGTATCAAAATCTAATTTAGTAAATTGGGACATTCATCTTCTCTTCATTTCCTTATTATTAGGTCCATACTGATCTTTGAGAGATGATGCAGCAGCTTTTACTTGCCACATGTGAAATTGGAACAGAATATTTGCAATTGACCCGAAAAAAAATCTTGGCACAGTGAGACTAAGCGGAAAGCAAGAACACCATTACTGCGGAAAAACTTAGTTCTAACGAGTTTGCAGAACTCGTTAGATGGGTGATAGTTGGTTATCCACGCAACCAATGTGAAGTCAAAGACTTTTTGAACTCGCTCAGTCAGGGCAACCAAATAAAAACTTGATATCGCACAATAGTTGGCCACGTCGCTCTCCAGATTTTTTTTTTTTTGCTAAAAGACTTTGTATGAGATGAAGAAAAAAAGAAACAGAAATGAAGAGAAAGTGAGAGGAGAGAAAAGGAAAGTAGAAAATGGCAGTACAAAAAGGCAGGTTAGTTATCCTCGCAGGAGTCTCAGTGAACGGTGTTCCATTTCTCCGTGCCAAAAAAGTTGTACGCCAATCTCAGGGAGCTTGGCAAAAGGTCTAAAGTCACGTATCGTATCACATCGTGTCGGGGCGTGCAAAGACCGGGCAGGAGTTAACGACAGGAACATAGTCACACCGATCGGACGAAGACAACCGCCGAGCGAAAGATGCGATTGTGACAGAAGAGTAGACGAACTACACACAGAGATACCCAAAAGTCAGCTTCCCTATCCTCCAAACACACGCACACGCTAAGAATTTCTGGAATGAAGTAATAGGCTTCCGTAGTTTTTGTCCATTTTGTCCTGTCGCGATGTCTTCTGTTCACAAATGCACTCACATTTTTTTTGTGTCTAAGACAAGTACCAGGATTTCACTACGGCCAGTCGACTGACTCAGTCATGTTGTCTAAATCTCTTCCGCTTTTTTACTTCGAATTTATATGTTTTTGTCATTCTATACGATTGTCTTAAGTATACGGTGACCGTCTTCCACGACAACACAACTAACAAGCGTATCGGTTGTTTTTATCGCAATCACAATAACAGCAGCTGGGATCATCAAAATGAGTACTATAAAAAACCTTAAATGCTCCATCAAATGAGATTTTTTTTATATATTTCTACTGCAACTTGAAGGATCCAAACAATTTCGGATGGGATGAACTGCTTTCTGTTTTCTCGCTGACACTCTCTGAAGACATGTGCGTGTGAAACTGAGAACACATGGGATGGGAATGGCAATTGATGAAATAAAAGCTCTGCTGGTGCTGGATACTTTCCGCAGAAGTTATCCTAGTGTAGTTGCATAAAAAAATTGAGTGTTGAAGACTTTATTACCAGATGATTCATTCCTATATGACATTATATGATTATACTACTCTATCTGATATAGCTTATCCACAAATCTTTCTGAGTTCTAATTCAGTTTACGCCCGTTTTGTTACAAATTGTTACTCTTTAAATGATGACTTCATTCTGCTGTTCTGGTTGTTTGTATTGTTGTTTTTGTTGTTTTTGTTAAAAGGAATGTCGTATGTAGCGGTATCATATCAACCACTGTCTATAATAGCATTAATAGGAGAAACGTTAGGAAAAGTTAGGAAAAAGCAAAGAAAGGAAAGCCGCAGAAAAGTGTGGTGTTCAATTCACCTCTTTGCTAGCTTGTATCTATCTTATAGACCCAATTTGTGGAAGCAACTTTCTGTCTTTGGCTTGAGGCAAGTTGGTAGGAAAGTGCGGCGGACGTCTGCACAAAACCAGCCTGGCTGATTACCCACACTTTCACTTACAACTTTCAGTGAAGAAGCCTTCTTGAGTTTACTGCTATTATTACTTATCCTGAGGTCTCACAAAGAAACATCAAATCAAATCAAATGGAATCACATCCAGTCTTTCTTCCCCTGAAATCTGAGTCACTTTGCTTTATATGCCGTTCGTTTCATTGAAGTCACTTCCACATGGATTTTCTCATATCCCCACCAAAATCCGCTTTCTCTCCCATGCAATGTTCATACAAAAGTCCAAGTACTACTGTTATCTAAACTGGATGATCAGGTAACTACGTGAAGCATTCAAGGTCTTAAAAAATCTCGTTGCAAACTCAAGGTCCATTTCTTCTAAGACCTATAAATCCGCGTTTCTATGATACATCCTTTGGCGAGTGTGGCATTTGTATTTTTCCACTAGCTAGAAACACTTACCCGCATTTACGAGTTTTTTTATAGAGCCTTCTCTCATCTATTCCCAATGTCAAACAAGTTATAAAACAACTCTTTCGAAACTCGGTAAACCTGATACATTTCAGTTAACTTGTCCAAATAACGATTCTTTCTGTCAAAGTCACGAAAACAATTTCTTTTTGAAAAAATGCATCTAATGACAAACTTTTTCATGTTCCAGTTTCCTTCGATTTACTTGTTACGCCGCAACTAATTAATACACTATGAATTGTTTGTTAGATGAAAAGTATTACTTTGTAGTTTCAATGTCATGCAATATCCTTTGCCCTTTTACATATTCAGATTCGAATAATTTACTCTTAACTTGAACTGTTATTATGATCAATAAAAATGGAATAGTTTGTAATATAAAAGTAATGACGCTTTATACACATCAGTTACAGTTTTCACACTATGTAAATTCGGTTAGCAGAAACGAATATCCTTCGTAAAAGCCTTAATTCCTTTCATTGGTAAAGCGTAATTCTTAGGAAGTGCTGTAGAATTCTAAAATGTAGCACAAAGACAACGGGATGATGGCTGGATCGAGATTCTGTACGCGGACATGGCAAAAAGGAGGGATTCAGTGAAGCAAAAGTGTGCGAATCTTATTGAGAAAAGAGCAACAGACAGACGTTGCGTTGTCTTGAGGAAAGAGTGTATACCCACATTAGAGAAAACCACAGTGTGGCTTGTCTGTCTATCCTTTGTGTCCGTCAAGAGTTTCCTTCAGTGCTAGTTACCCTTGAGTAGTTCCGTTAACCGCTTTTGCTTAGTTGCCTCCAGGATTGTTGAAGAGAAAAAAGGAGCACTCATTGAAGTCAGCTACGGAGAAAGTTATATGAGAAAAGTGGATATAATGCATATGGAGAGGAAAACCTTTTGCTGAGATTTGTTCGGATGATAACGGTAATGATCAAGTTGATGATGTGGGTGATGTAATGTAAAGACGAGGACGAAGGATCAGCATGATGATAATGCTCAAGGATGATGAGATCAATAATCAGATGAGAAGAAGTGGAGAGTGAGAGAGAGTCCTCGCAGTCTTTTTTTATTCGCCGTACCTTTTTTGGAGACGAGACATGAAGGAAAAGGGAACACAAGAACCTGGATGGCAATCAAGTGCGGAATTTTCCTCAAGACTTGATTATTACTCATGAAGAATTGACTTTTACGATGCACACCCCTAAAAGTTACCAACCAATGAAGTTATGACGCACATATTTTCAGCTTGCCCTACATTCCTTGACGGGTGCGGTGGATGAGTGCCTCAGACGTGAGATCACAAGCATTTTCCTATTCAACCTTCATAGTTTACAACGCTCATGTAGTCCGAGTTGTAAAACTTTTCCTTGATTACTATAAGGAGTTTGCCACGAGAAAATCAAAGATATAATTTTTTAAAGAATGATAAACGATGATTATTGTGAACTCCACCAATTTTATGCTATTCATCCGCCGCCGATACGTTCCAATCCAGGGTATCGTTGAGACTTTGATGTGAAATCTTAAAAGTTGCGTAGCTTTTAGAAGATTATACTTTCTTCAGATGATCATTGTAGACTTTCTTCGATTCCGCTCCAAGGATAAACTACCTCTGCCGGATTACCGTTACTAAAGCTCAATTCATGTTCATTTTGGCATTCTACTTAAACTGTTACGTCTATATGTACCTAAGATAATAGTAAATCTAAGATCGTACTTTCGTCCTGCAACAAGCAACACCGTTGATTCTCATATTCATTTGCATATGGGATGTTGGGACTGGGAGTAATACATTCAAATAATTTTACCGAGTCCATAAGTGGTTAACGTTTATAGTAATTGATTTTGAGAACTTACGTTCTTAACATTGTTCATGCTGACATTTTTAAAGTTCATAGAGACTAAAATGTTAAGTTAGATTGTATTACAATTACTTCATCGAAATGTGATGTCATATAGACCTTCTTGTTAGACCACAGTTGAATGGTCTTATAACTCTTGACTGGCAGATAGAGTTATTTTGATTTCTTATGTTCGTGGAAAATGGTCCTTCTCAAAGTAATATTTTGCCTTGAGCGAACCTTTTTGAGTATTGAGTCTATTGTGCCGGACTTGAGAAAGAAAATTTCATGTGCACACACAAAGTTACGGTGTGATGGAGTGTGGTAAGATATCAAACCTTTTTTCTGACAGTTATCTCGGTCGTAGAGTTTACTTCGTATTCCATTCAGGGTCAAGTGAAAGTCAGTTGGCAGGGGAAATTGGAGACATGAGTCGTGTGCAGAAGCAATGCCTCCAGTCCTTTTCGTACCTTATGTCACCCTGAGCACAAACATAACCTCCGACGGAGTAATGTAATATTCCGTTGTCGTGTTCTATTTGATCCCTCTTTCACTTTTATTCACTTTTCTCGGTCGGACGGTTGAGTGAGGGTCAGGCCGAGCATGGAATGCAATTTAATGTAGATTCAGGCCGTCTGACGCCCGCCCAAAGAGACGAATGGACCATCGTCATCGACCCAAGCAAGTCGCTCATACGTACACCACACACATACACAACAGTAGTGTTATCACACTAGGAGCATTCGTTTTTCTCACGGTCCTTCATCCTTCGTCCTCCTCTTTCTCTTGTACTTGTACATTGTACCGTAGTATTTACTTATATCGGAAATGGCGAAAGCAAAAACTATATACTGTAGTACAATACAACCCAGCAACCACTGCACTAGCAGTAGACACAAAATGGATGAAAAAGACACCGTTTTTTCAGATTGCAACGAAGCTGTCTAACGTTCCTTTTACTTGTCTGTCAAACTTTCTTCTAGCGTGAGGTCAAAGAATGGAATGGGTTTAAAAACCTTTCTTCTTATCATATCATCGCCAAAAGAAATGGAAAGAAATTGAATTTTTCTCAACTATAGAATTCTTGTACAGTTAGTATATAAAACCATTCCATTTTTAGTACCACTTTCTCTCACATAAAAATTCATTCTGCAAATGCATGTACTATTGAACTATTGGTAATTGCTAATACCGCCGAACACAGTGCAACGTATTGTTTTATCGTATACTTAGTGCTGCTGTACAATAGGCACCCCAAAGTTTATACTGCCCCATACAAAACTCAAGTTTTTCAAGAAAATCATATTTTTCCAACTTTTCCCAATTAATCTTTATGTCAAAATGACATTATAGTCATTATGTACGATATTATTATAAATTGAAATGGATGCGAACAACAATATAAATAACTACTCAACAGAACCCTGTTTCCTGCATTTTTGTCCACTTCCCCACTATAGTGTGAAAAGTAATTAGTTTTAAAAACGCGTCGTTTCAATTATACAAGACATTTATAAAAGTTATAAATGTCACAAAATGCAAATTAATGTTTAGCAAAGCACTGGTAGCAATACACAGCAAGTTGCATTCCGATTGCTTCACTCCCCTAACTTCTCAGAAGGACGCGATGCCAACAGTAAACACAGATTCTCTTCACTCTTCAAGAGCAACTCTACAGTACTTATTTGCATGAGAGTGCCCTGCCCTGTGGTTATAATCGTATTTTCTTTTCCGCTCCCTTGAGCCTTCCCCTTCCTAAAATGACATAAAATGAATTTTAGAATGATAGGATGACTGCTCATTTCCTCTTCTCACACTGCATGCCCAGACTTGATTAAAGTTCAAACATTCGACCACGAGTCATATGAATTTTATTGGAGTATCACTTCGCCCCAACAGATTTCAAAATAAGGTATTCCTGGATTTCCTATTTTTAAATAGGAAGATTCAACTGTCAACACTCATATATTTGCATGTTTTCATACAAATGGTCATATTTTAATATTAATGTAATGATGATGCATTACGGAAGTGAAATAAAATAACAACGTGCTGAAGAAACTTGATGTTCTGTGACATCAGCATTAATGGTATGTAAATCTGCCTGTAAATCTACAGAGATTACATCAACGAGTATGAAAGCTCTTTGGTTAAATTGTGACGAATACAAATTCACTGCTTTCGTTCTACTGTTGCATCATTTTCTGTCAAGAATTAAGAATTGCTACAGTATTTATAAACCGTAGTTGCAACTTGTGAAAACGAACAAGCACAAGGTTCAACGTTCAGTTGTACCGTTGAATTGAAATGATGATGTTTTATTTAATATTGGTGATATGAACTTGTAATACTCTCGATGAGAATGATCATTGTGTGGCGATCAAAGTGATCTTATTTATTAACAAAGTTGGTGTTGTGTATAGCTAAGAGTTGATGGGAGATCAAGGATTAGATGAAGCTCATAAACTGTACAAGAAACAATCAGAAAGGGCTTTTGGGGATTGGACGAGTGTCTTGGTGAGAAATAAGTCGATTGGAAAATGAAATTTGGAGGAAAGAATACTTGTGTATATCCCAATGTACAAAACGAATTATACAGCTGCAATAGTAATGATGATGGGAAGAGGAAAGCGGTAGGGATAAAAAAAATGTGAGTGAAAGGAAGTGATTTGAGAATTTCGGAATTTGAGGAAAGGCATCACCCTGGAAAGTCTGTGCATTGTGTTGTTGGGAAGTGGCCTTAGTGGAGCATGGAAAAAAGTGGAAGAATAAGAGATGGACTTTAAAGGGTACACGAAGCATTTTGAGCTGGAAGGAGTGAGATGGAGGAGCCTTTTATAGCATAGAATTACTGGAAAATAACCGAGGCAGCTTAGACTTGGTCCAAAAAGGAAGAGAAAAAGGAACAGGAAAACCAATTTAGATGTGAGAATAGGATACGGAAGAAACCTGACTGGAGTTGAGCTTGGAAGCTATGCACTCTCTCACAACTCTCACTCACTCACTCCTTGTGTTCACTTGACTTCACCATGGAACAGACTCTTTCGCCTATAAATCCGTGTTCCTATTTATTTCTCTCTCCAAGAAAAGCTTCAGAGTCAGTTAAGTTCTCTCCGTAAATCTGCAACAAAGGCAGACGAAAAAACTGAATAAGCAAAAAGGACCATTTTTTCTCTTCGGCGACATTTATAGACTCGTCAGTCTTTTTTTCCCTTTTAAACCTCCTCTCACTAAGAATTGCTTCATGCATCACACAATTGACAGCAGACGGACGAAGGCAAATGGCACTTTCACTTTCAAAGATGCACTATAAAGCATCCCTTCATCATTTCATCTCTTTCAACTTACTTGACCTGACATCTTAATTCAATTACTATATTCTAAATTAAATAGTAAAGACATTATTTTGAACAATTTCCTGATAACGGTCATCGCGTACTGCTAAGTTCAACACTCCTGTTTCCGATCGAAGATTAACTAACACTATGATTCCCAGAATCCAAACGTGCGGTTATTCGGAGGTGGTTAAATTTTCGGTGAAATTTTTGAAATATGATTTGGGATTATTGAAGAAATCCCCATTGAGTAGCAGAAAAGAAGTATAGATTGGAATATTGGAAGTGGGAGAGCCGGAAACTTTGACCTGAGTGCTCTGGAGTGTAGCAAGCAGTGAACGTATAGGAAACATTTCAACTGAACACTGGTATTAACTATATTACAGTACTACGTAAAGCATTCCGAAGCTGTGGCTACAAGCAATATTTATGTGTCGATGATCGCTGATCCTGACTCGTGTTATTAAGCTTTTATGGAGGACAAAAATGCTTGTATGTGACCCAGAACCGGAGAAATGCCATAAATAATGTGTAAAAACGTCGCCAAATCCTGTCACTGAGGTGGCAAATGATGACTTAGAGCATGAGGAAAACATCCGGAATGACGACGTGAGTCAACTTTCAGCCTTTACGACTCCTGTCTACAACCTGGCACCTTCTATTCCGAGAGTGTAGCATGAATGACTATTATTTTTCCCACTGTAGCTGATTTAGAACTCATCATCTGCCTTAGCTTGTACTATTATGTATTAGACGTCGAAGCAGTTGTTCGGAGGAATGTATCAACAATAAGTCATTCTATGGCGTGAGACCATCGACTTTATAAACAACTCAGCTTTCGAGTTTTTTTGCAAATTCTGGTTTTGTAGCTACACACAAGCGAAATCATAAAATGGTTTAAATAACTATACATTAAACTATTAATTTGAATCACGGTATGTAGCACAAGAATTATTATTAGAGAATGACATCGTACGGTTATTATTATAGGTTATGTTATTGTACAAATCCAGGTTTCCAGGTGGATTCTGCAGGTTGAATTGGGATGCTCACGAGAAGCGCACAAATTGGTCCAGATTCGGAACATGTTGCACTGGATATTTCATAGTAATAATAGTAGTGTATATCATAAGATATGGAACAGAACATGGGATTTTGGGTTTGTTGCTCAGTGGAATCATTTTAATGTCAAATTGAAAATTCCCCAAGGGCAAGAGGCAGTTAAAGTTTGAAAGACAGAGTTGCATTGAGAGAATTCGGAGTAGAGGACGAAGCCGACGACGACAAGTTTGAGTAGATCGGAGCACTAGTTGCGATGCATTTGTGAAATCAAGACAGAGAGTGGAAGAGCCTATTGATCACTACACACTGATCTCAGGACGGAATCACATTGGTATTCCAAGACACTGTTGAGTGAGACCAACGCTAACTATGCACTTAGAGTTTTGGCGTATTTGCTGTACGTTGTTGGCTGTGCAAGTTGAGAGGTTTGTACGACTGTCGTCTCAGTATCGTTATCTCCAACGGATGGAGTCAAAGCATGCAGTCATGCGAATGTTCATCGCTCGCCCAGCCAAAATCTCTAGATGTGCATTTCAATCTTGATTCAGAGCAAATCTCAAATCGAACCCAAAGGCAGGAAAATGGGTAGAAATTTTTTTCTCGGATCTTGGTGTGGTAGGAGAAATACATAGAAAGAGGAACTTGGAGAGTACACTGAGAATAAAGTAGCTTCAACTGTTCCTCCAGTCTTAACTTAAGAAGTGAGAGGAACTTGCCGTCTTCGCAAGTCGACGAAGGACTCTTCGTCTCTGCCTTTTTCCTTCACTTTGACTATATAGCAAAAAGCTGTGATGCTGCTTTTACTTGGTGAATCAAGTCAAGATATACAAATGTCTAGCTTGGTTCTGCTTTGGTTGCAAAGACTCGTTGTGCATTACTTTATGAGATCTCACGGGGAGCAGTCGCCTTCTCTGTGTCGCCTCACTTGTCCTGTAGAGTAAAAGCAGAGAAAACTCCAAGCGGAAAGTATATTTACCTACGTCATAACTTCCTTTTTGAGGTTTTGTCTCTCTTCCTTTTTGAAGGTAGTGATTTGAAAAAATGCTTCCAGTCTTCTGTATACTATGCTGCCACGACTGTGCCACTGCACAATTCGCAGTCAATCCAAAAACTCTAGAAAACTGTACTGTGGTTCTCCATTCAACGTGATTGTGCTACTGCTTTCTTTTACTTATACCGTCTCCATTTCAACTCCTATTTGCCCTAATACTTAAAACTCCCCTATAGAATGCGAATTTGTGTTCGCCTTTGGATGTTAGAAACGAAATGAAAAAGTACGTTTTGCTAGCTACTAAAGTATTCTTCCGTAGTGTTTCTTCACGTCTTTTCAGCTAAAAAAACCTTCTTGTATTACTTTACTTATATGACATCGATGTATTCTTTAGAGTCCACACAGGTCCATCGATCAATTTCATATTTCAACAAGAATGAAGCTGTCCAAAAATTGCCACGGGTGGGAAACATAAATCAATGCCGGTTTATTTGTGCCATTTTGGACTTGGCCCTTGAATTCTGTCTTGTGATAAACTGCGTCCTGTCGGTTTTTCATTTCAGCTATACTTTGTACTTTAAGCAGCATTTTATCGATTTTAATTCATCATGCCCTTTGTTTAAAATATAGTATAATAATCCAAGCATTGTTTAAATAACACTAATAAATATGTTATTGTTTTTGTAATGTTTAATTATAATTGTAGTGTCGAGCTAACTAAAGTGGTACAAGGTCCTTAAAAAGTTGGGAAACTTGGGTTTCAATATAATGCAGGAGACATTATACAAATTATGCACAGCTATTCAAAATTGGTAGAAAAGCAGAATTGGTGCATACAAGAGTGATTATGAAATTTTGGAACGAAGTCACAGGTTGAAGAGGGATAAGTAGAGATGACTGGAAGAGATGGGGACGTGAATGTTGGGATTTGAGTTAGGCAGAAAGCTTCACGTTCACTCACGATTTCCAATTTGCATGAGAATTGCAGTTTTTGCTGTGCCGGGAGCTAAACGTTAAATCGCATAATGTTAACCTACATATGGCATGGCAGCGGTCTTGTAGAGAACCTCTTTTCTTGTCAAAAAGGAATGAGTGGCTGTATTGCTTGCATTCATGACGAGCAGATTATACAATATAATGCATCCAACCCGCCTGCCCATTTGATATTCGTGTACTTCAGATCGGAGTTGCAGATCTTCTCTTTCTGGCCAGATTTGAGTTGACACGTGGACGGGTAATATGTCAAAATGTCTGCAAATGTTGTGAAATATAGATTTCCCATTTGCAGCTCTTGCAGGTCTAAATGGTCGCTTCGCAAAACCTTTTTGGGATTTGCGTGCTCCGGAAGGGTGCTAAAGCTGTTCGTGCAAGTGGCAAGAAAGTGTATAAGACGCCCATTTTAGGACAAATCTGCAAATTTGTTCGTATTACCACATACTGCGTTTCTCTGTCTGCCTGCCTGGCCTGGCATGGCACTTTAGTTTCAACTAAGCAGAGATTCCACATCGTTTTCCTGACATCCTTGTCATTTTTGGGTACGACAGCAACAGAAACATTTTGAGGCCTTTTTCATTCATTTCATCTCAACTTCGCAGTCAGCTTTACTCACTCAGTGTTGCGTCAAGATATGTATCTGTGCAGTATGTGGCAAATCTCAAAGTAACCTCCTTGTCGTTGTCCTTCAAAGTTGATGTTGTGGGTTCGTATCATTAAAAGCAGTCGTTTTCTTTTCCTGATAACATTGCACTTTGAACAGGCTTTCTGATTCTGATTCGAACCCAAAGGGAGGACAAGGACAGAATAGCTTGCTCGAACATTGGTACAGTGCACAAAGGAAAAACCGAAAGGCTGAGAGTGCTGCTTGAAATTCGGGATTCGATCCGAATGGATTTTTTCCTTCGTCGTCTACATTTGCTTTGAGGCTCGCCAAAAATTCAAATCCGTATGCAGAGTGGGATTGGGCTAAGGGATTGCGGCTTCTTACTCGTCCGCTCGACTCGGTCAGAGTAATTCGGTCGATTGGGGAAAACTCTTGGTTTTCCTTACTAGGATGGCGTGGCTCACTTGGCCTTGCAATTGCAGAGTCATAGGCAAAGTCACAGAGAAGCTACGTACGTACCTAGCATATAGTACTAGTACTACAACATTCAACGGATGTCGAACCGAAAAGGCATCACAGAAAAAAGAGAGATGCACGTGCTTCCTGTGGTAGTATATTTCCCGGCATTGTATACATCTGTAAAGTAGTAATAGTAAAAAGTGAGAGAACTACTCATGAGTGTGTGATGTTGATGCATTCTTCAGTCCATTCAGTTCCTTGTAAGGCATTCTCTTTCACTCAGTCTCGCACATTTCCTAGTCTCCTTCTACTATCTCTCAGTTTATCATCATAATAATACACTCTGAAAGACGGACTGACTAGGACTTACGAGGCCAAAAAGTGGCAAAGGCAGTGCGGGTTCTCCTCGTGTCAGCCGAAGCCGCCATGGTCATACACAAGCCAAAGAGTCCCATTCCCTCCAGTTTCTGCTATGAAGAGATATACGAGCAACATGCATTACGTTTCTTGATAGTTGAGACAGCCCCTCTTTCCCTCAATGAAGTCTCTGCGGATTCTCCCTGGCCAAATTTCCATCAAGGAAAGAGATGCATGAATAAAGCAGAGTGTGAAGAAAGATGCGAAGACCCGTTATACATTTTAATCCTTCAAATCTTTTTCTCACGAGAATTTTGCCCGCCTGTTCACTCTCTCTTTCTCTTTTCTCTCGCACTCTCTCGTCTTACTCTCACTTCTCCCTTTTCTTCCCATTTATAAATAGAATTCCCTGTTTCTCCTTTGGTCCCGAGTCGCTTTGAACCTCTGCTTTTCTTCTTTTTCCTTCCCTTTTCCCTACAACTTCTTCTGGATGAAATATATTCATAAAATCCGACGCACACCAGGAGGTATTCATGCCACCCGGACAATCAGAAAAACGTGTGGGGGCTTTCGCCACAGCGTGTGCTGAGTCTACGAGTTTGTGACCCAGACAAGCCACACTGCATCTGCATCTTAGTCTTGTTGTGGCACATCTTGGATATGCTATTTACTTTCCTCCATGCCATTTCACTTTCAAACAGTAGCGCACAGCGTACTAACATAAGAAACACCGAGTGTCACTGTCGACTCTGTGTGTTGCCAACTATCCAACTTGTGGACTTTGTCTTCCTACAGATCTATTTCGTCGAACGTAATGAAATCCAGGTCAGCCCTTCATAGATCATGCATACGTGCACCTTTCATCATTCAACCCTCATTTCCATTTTGACCTTCTTCATCTGCAAGTCTTGCTCTAAAGGAACTACCAATGTCACCTTCCATGATTCTCAAACCGTACCTGTAGCGACGAGCAACACTGGCATTAATAAGAAATGGCCTTGTCAGCATGGATGAGATAAGGCTCCAGGTTCTTTAGAGAGCCTTATCCGAGCTATCTGAAAATCTGCTCAGAAGGTATCGGAGGTCGCCCAAAATCCTAAAAATTGAAAGGGGATTTAATTTAATACTTACTTTCAAGTTCTTCCCATTCCATTCTTTCTTTCTTCTAAACCACTTGCCAGAGGAAACCACAAAGTTTTGCCAAGCCTTGTTTTCCAGGGACACTTTTCATCGAAACTGAATTCACTGTGGATTCACATGAATGCATTCATTACAATATCTCTTATTCATGCAACTTTCTGGAAAAATAACAGACGGCAAGTGTTTGTGATACTAAAGGGAATTCCAACTTTCTTATCTTCACTGCGCAATCCCTTTTTGTTGCGAGCCCACTATGTATTTGTTTACAGTCGCGATTCTGACGCCAGGGAGCATAGTATTTCAATTCCAATTTTATTAAAAGCCTTTAGAACAGAGAGAGCCTCTGTAGTATTCTTTGCTGCAACATCAACGCAGTACATGAACGTCAAGCGAGTTTTCAAGTCTTTCCCAGTTAAAATGTTTCCAAAATGTTGAATTTAGATTTTTTAACAGTAAAATATAGATTCACAAATTCTTTAAGTTCAATACTTGGTAGGTACATTTCTGGTTGCATCCTTAAGACTCAATTTGAAAATAAATTTTGAAAGAATGCAGTTATAAATTGAAAGAGAAATATTGCATATTATAGTCAATTTATTTATTTTTTGGAAGCAAACCGTAGCTGTTGGTATCAAAAGCAGAAATCGCATTATTCTGATTAACTGGAGATAGCAATGTTGCCGTCGGATGGAATGGCATCGAAAGTGGACCATTCCCCAGCCAAACTGTCCAATTTGCACGCCCATAAATGTCTGCTTATGCTTATGCCCTTTTGGTGAAGACTATCAACATATCACTAGCATTGGAGAGACAGCCAACGAATAATTCTGCTCTGTGAACTGTGGAGACAGTTTTTCCGCACTATGAACGACTATGAGCTTTGCATTCATGCGGATTCCCTAGAGAGAAACGACCAAGAATCCATATACACTCAAAACCCAAAATGTACCTGCACGCATGAAAGCATCCAATAAAATAATGACACTGCGTCACTTGCGTAAATTAAACTGACAAAGTTTCCATTATTGAAATGGCTACAAAATGTATGATTTTCCTAGTCATTCTGTTCCTTCGACGAACACAAGGCTACGAGTCTGCGAGGATCTTATTAATATCAGTCGCTGACTCATGCGGACACAAACATACTCATCCTATTATTACATACTAAAAATTACTTGTCGACTCCAATCCAACACATAACGAAAGTGAAATATCCATAGTTCAAATTCCAATGTATGAACTATACAGTACAAACGAAAGAGTTATAAATTATATAGTTCCAGAAATAGCAATTTACTGTCATTGTAGAAATACTATATTGTTTCACCATTGTCGTAATTTTCTCCCAATGCCAGTTGCATGGGAAAATTGTATTATATACGTAAGTTATATGAACACAAAAGTCGTCGGGATGAAATGTATGGAGAAAGGACGCTCCCAGTTTCCTTTTCATTCCCCTGCAAATGTGCAAATGAAAACTGAGCTGACAACAGCTGAAGCATAAGAATGTCTTGTGTACATTTTATAATTGACTGGGATTTAAAATTCAAATCGAGAAACTGCTCCCAAAGTCTCATGGCTGGTTGGGAGTAACTTTCATTATTTTGTGTGACTGACACGATTCGAATGAAACTGCACGACTCTCTTCTTCGTGTACTTCTGCTCTTTCGATTTCGCTTTTCCTCCTCTTCCTCGTTGCTGTACTTGTCGTCTGGTCCTTCCTGAAAATAAATGTATTTATATTATGCATTATGTTACCAGTGGAACAACGTAGTACGAAACTATACGTTATCTATGGTAAAATGATTAAAACGCAACAACGGCAACAACCAACAACAACTCTAGAGTGAAAATGTCGAAAACATAATAATTCAGAGAAGACAAAGTTTCAGAGTTTTAGCACATCGTACTTTATACGACCTTAGGTACTATACTACGACGCAGTACTCATGATTCGTGTGTACAATGCACAATGCACAATTGAGTGCCGAGTGCATTAGTGAACAGCGAATGTAAAGAAACAAAAAAAGACAAAAATGTAATTTTAAAAGTGATGAGGCGACTCTGACTCAAGAAGACGCTTTTTGTTTTTTTAAGGGAAAGAGAAACAGAGCATCTAAATGTATAGAACTTGGTTTGTGTATTTTAAAATGGATGTCAGGAAAATGGTGCATGTGAGTGCTCTTTGTTTTGGTCCTTTAGCCAAGCTCGCAGAAGATTTCCTTGTCCTTCAGTCTAAAGCTCGTCTGTCTCTTTCTCCATCTTGATGGTTCATTCAAGAAGAAGATTTGAGAAGACGAATCGGTGTAATTTACCGTGGTTTTCCTTCGCTTCAACTCCACTCAAGTGTTTCTTCAGAATGGAATAGAGAATGTCCGGGTACCACTGAAGCTGGAATGGTCTATGAATGCACCGTGGCGACCGTGGGAAATACCAAAGTCCCTCATCTCGGCAGCTTCTTCAATGTTATTCTCGAATTGAATTGAATGCAGATCGCAATCGAAATTTCGAGACAAGTGCACTCCTCACTGGCTTCCTCACCACCAAATTCAAAAGGACAGGTCGGGTTTCTTTCTAGTGAAACTGCATTTTTTCTATTGTACTAGTCGGTCCAAAAAATGGCACAAATATGTCTGTACAATAATTTCATTGTAGACAAGGCTTAACATTTTATGAAAACACTAACTGGTTAACTGGTTATTTTTCAGCCTGAAAAACAGTTTAAAGTGAACGTCTCGAAAATAATTTGAATTTATTACGTCTTACAATAAGAAGTAATAATACGTTAGTTATGATACTCCTTTACCGGTCGGTACCCTTTACATTTACGTATAGAGGTTGCAAAAGCCTAAAGGTACGTGAACTATGCGGCTTGCGACGTTGCGACAGTCTGTTGACTGTTCGGTTCTTTGTTGATAGTGCAATTGTTGTGTCTAGGGAAGATACTGAAAGCCTATTGATAGGGATGAGTCCTTGTTGTAAGTGAATAACAACCATCTTGAGACACAAACAAGAATTTCCATACGGGTTGAGCAGTATGTAAACGTGCGTCTCTATTTGCACAAATACTACGATAGTCCACGTCAAGAGGAAGGAAGGAGTTTGTTGCAAAAAGGCTCTCGTTCTCTCATGATGATACGTTTCGTTTCGTGAGTCTCTTTTGAACATGACTAACTGCGCCTAAAAAACAGATTCACTTGGACAGAATGGCGTATCAATGTGCTCTACTTCTCACAGACTCCTTTTTTCTCCAAGGCTCTTCTCCTCTCCGCTTTTTGTCTTGACGTAATGGGGAGTGGATGTCATGAAAAGAAAACCTTTTTGCGGATTTATGCACTCGGGCGCGTTTTGCGAGGATAACATCTCCTAACTGTTCTATAAGAGGAGTCGTTTTTGCACGCAAAATTGCAAGGAAAAACCTTGTTGAACTTAAATCTACGTTGAGCAAGACTTTCCTTTGTCTATTAGTATCTTTAAAGCCTGCAGCTTAAGGAAAAGGTACGTTACACTTTTCTTATTTTCCAGTTTCATTTCATTTTCAAACCGAGAGCTTTTTGTTACCTATCCTGCTCAATCCAGGAAGTTCTTCGTGCATTTCTCTCCATTCTCCCTTCCTTTATTACTATTCAACTGAAAAACAACAACTTTATACTGCTTTGTTGCGTGTTCCATTAGAAAACAAGCACTCTCTTTTGTATTCTTGTGCGTCGCAAAATGTCCACTTCCTTTAATGCACTCCAAACCAAATCCCTCAGAAGAACATTTATTCATTTTTAGGGAATAATTTATAATAATGCATGCAATGTCATTTTAATTTCTTTAGTGACTTTTTGTTTCAACTGTGAATAAAAACCGGGAGTTTTGTTAACTTGGCCGTAAAATATTCCTGGAAGAATCTCTATATAATTTACTCCTGAATGAGTGGAAGAGGGGAATTTCAGCTCTTTCCAACTTGATTGAAGCATGAGAAGCAATATAGTCATATATAGTAGTATGTAGAACATCAACATTATACCAATATAACCACTACTTTATATTACAGAGATTCTGCGTTTACTTGTGTTGTCAAGTCATATAGTGTCGACATTTTGATGTGAGATGTGTCAGTCAGAGAACAATGTCGAGTCAGAGAATTATATCATCTCTATAAGAACTTTGAAGGAGGGAAAAGCAACGGATGTTAATTGGATTAGAAAATATATACAGACAAAGGGTGTCGACATGCGTTTCTCTCCTTACACTTGAATGCCAAATGAGGAGTGAACGTGTGTCTTTCCTTCCGCTTCCTTATCTGCCCATTTCCCACAGACAGTTGGCTCGCTTTTACCCCATGCCGAGTGAAATAAATTCAATTTCCAGCTCAGTTTCAATGAATACCAGAAACGTTCAGTGTCCCATCTCCTTCCCCTGTTTACGCACTCTCAGCAATTCAAATCCCTATCACAAAAAGACAAAAATATATGTCATGCTTACTTAACATGAAATAGTGCTCTTGAATAAAATACGTTACATTGCATCTTTTATATAACTTCAAAAAAGTTATACATTACCGGTCATACACCGATACTTGATTCTTAATTTGATCTACGATATGTACTATTTAAATCAGAATATATTTATTTAATCAAGTAAAGTAACGAAGTGATTAAATAGGAAGTATAAAAAATAACCGGATACCGGATGTATATATAGTGCGTGTACTGTAAATGTAAGTAGTACAAGTATACGTAGTACTAAAAGTAATAGTCGTTTTCGAAGTTGTGTAAGTTTGGTAAATTCTTTTTTTTATTCAGCAATCTGTCCTTGGTTTAATTAAGCACAGAGTATTATAGCATAGGAGAAAAAAAAACAAGAAAAGTGGAAGAAAAGAAAAGAAGGAATCGGTGCGACGCGACGGTTTGTGATGAGCGGATGCCCATTACCCATGCATTATGCACTATAATTCCCACGATGAGATTAGTTTGCCGACTCTCAACAAATTACTCGACGGAGTTCCTTTTGTCTGTGGTCCATCTTGAGTTGACGAGGAGGATAGGATGAGGAAGAGGCCGAAGTGGATAAACGAAGAGCCTGTTGTTTGTGCAACTTTCGTTAGAAGTGAGTTCATGTATTTGCACAGTCCTTGCTATCCTTTCCCTCCTTCAATCCAGTCATCTTCAATGTACTAATAGTATACACTATGCTAAAGTATCATGCTTCTCATTTGAGATGTGGGGCGATGTGCTCTATCCTCCGAAAACAAATCGGCTCTGATATGTCTCAAGACCGGACCGAAAGAGCTTATGAGAGTCTCTTTGTTTTCAGCATTTGGAGAAATTCCATCAGTAGAATCAAAAGACGACATTAGCATCAACAAGCTTCGTCATTTGCATCACATCCCATCAGAACGAACGTGAGTTCCTCTCCGTCCTGTTTCTCATCAACATCTCCATTAGCATTATCTGTAATTTTCTATTTTCTATACTTGCACTATAGACTATATAGATGTACTCAGTCCTCAACTCTATTAAATGTATGCACAGCCCATACTTGTCCTTTGAGTGTTCTTCTGACCGAGATGCTTGCATTACGCTCTTTTCGACCTTGTTTCTTCAGCTGCACAGAAGAATTTAATCAAACATGAAACCTCCACAGTAGGAAAGTTACTCCCCTTCAAAATATGGTCCAGGAAAATCTCGTAATCTATATTTTATGCTACTTAGACGTACAAATTCTTGAAGAAACTACTGTCATTTGAAGAAAGATACAGTAAAAATAATAAAATTTAATTAAACCTTTGGTTTTTGCACGGAAATTAATTTTCATAATCAAATTTCATTCGAAATGGTCGGAAATAAGCTGTACACAAAGCATTAATTTACAAATAAGTCACAGTTAACGGTACATTGCCTATTTTTCATAATCATATCTTTGAAATACTGTTACTTATATACATAAGAAGTATAGCAAATGCAGAATAAGCATATTACAAAGTATTATTATTAGTATTACAGAATTACAATGCAAAAGGTTCAGCGTTTATATTGGCATATTTCGTAAAATATAAAGTATAGTTCAAAATGTATGTGAAAACAAAGTTATACAGCGCCAATACACACGTGGTTAAAAAAATTTGGAAAGACTCTCATGAGATTTTGACAGGGCCATTGGCACGAATTGGATTTGCATCGTGAACTCTCACAGAAAAAAGGGAAGACAAAAAGATGAAACAGAAAGTAAGCTGAGAACCAGACGAAAGAAAAGGAAAAGAAAAAAAAACTTGATGATGTTATATAAGATGGAGAAAAAGTCGAACAAGAAAAATCTTGTTGGCAGTACATGAACGTTTGACTGTGTGTGAGTGTATGTCGTTAAACTCTCCCCATTCTTTCTTTTCCAGTCCTTTTTTTCCTACATGCATTTGCAACCCGAAGAAGTTAAGTTGCTCAAAACGTACGTCGCAACTTAACTTTGCTCTTTGGCATTGACTTTTGAAATCACTTGTTCGAAGACGGAAAATTGTGAGCAAAAAGCATCGAGAGAAAGTTGGTGATACAACAGAACGAATACTTGCTACTCGAATTGTGATGGGGATGAAAGCAGATTCAAGTCTAAAAAGACCCTCTTTTCCACTCCACTTTTTGCAGCATGTGTCGGATGATTTTAACCAACTTTATCGGGCTACACGACGGTGAATGCAAACGGTACTAAAAATGGGTAGAACACGCTTTCTTCTGGTCATCATCATCACATCGCCAAATCAAATGCATGTATTTTACAACCCATCTTTATATTCTTTATTATTCCTTCTTTGTTGCGTGTGATGCAATTGCAGTTCATCATTTCATCGTGCTAAGTACGTTTCAAGTGAGTTTGCATTTGAAAAATGCTACGTGAATGAATTAGTATTTTCTGTTTACGAAAAATGCGTTTGGTAGTTTTCAATGGTAGTTTGCGGTTTGTGTACTTGAATTAAAACACCTCATGAACTATCTAATATTCTAATGGAAGCTCCTAACGATGGAATGACATGTCACAAAAACCTCGTGATTCCAATTCCATGCACTACGATTGCTCATTAAACATCGAAATTTTCAAAGTTGTCACGATTAAATACGGTCTATATTTTGACTACATTAACCCATTATAAAGCAAATGTCCAAGTGTGCTACCGCAAAATCACTAGGATTCCCTCTCGCTCCGAAAGCGCTTGCAGACGGCTACGTCGTCCGAGAAATGCAAGGTTAAATGAAATATGTAGGACAATAATAAATTATTGATTCCATGGGGCGCGTGGATAATTTCAGTTCCAAACCTTTTCAAAATGTCCTTGATTTGCCTAAATTTATGAATTATGAACAATTTCTGTGACGTATCGTTATATACTTAATTTAACATACGGATTTCTATAATACGTAAATATGATACTAACATACGTAGCAAAACTGAGCGGACTTGTACATTAAGCACGGATGATAAATGAGATCAGCACAGCACAATATGTACGATATGGACGTATTCGTCGTAGTGACAATGACGTGATTTGGACGCGATTAGTAATTTTATCACGAAGCAAGCAACATTGTAATGGTCCAGTCAATAATTGTTTCAATAAGTGTAAAAACAGTTTCCTTTTTGAATGAGTAGCAATTACCCACTTTGACACCAAGAATGAAGCAACTGTTAAGTTGTCGAGCGAAAAGTTTCTCTGCATAGGTGTCATTATCTCCATTTTCAATGACTTTCTGATATTTAAACGTGCATGACATTTCATGCACTTGTGCTGAGGAGTGCGCCATGGTTAAGGAGATTGTAAGGAAAAATCCCACGGAGAAAGGCATCCTTGCATAGAAACCAAATGGTAGCTTCCCTACATAGTTGATCATGATGTAGAGGAAAACAGAGCATTTCATAGCGAATGAAGGTTTTGTTATTGGCCAAAATATTCTTGAGAAGCATTTGTTGTATAGTTGATTAAGGATCTGTAATTCTCTGTAGATCCTCACCCGTTTATCCGGAGGAACGAGCGTTGTGGGATCACTAATGTTCCCAATTTAGAAAAATATATTAAATTTAGACAAGGCGTTCATATAATACTTTTTGAAAGTAGTGCTTTATTGTATTTACCTTAGTTGTTCCAACCAGTAACTCGTAGTTCTGTTGTAAAAGTACGTATAGATCACACAGCTAATTTGCATGGTGAGTGCATACGTTGCTCGAATCCCTTCAAATGCGGCACATACAATTATCAAAAATTGGTTAAAGATAGGATTTTGTGGTTTAGCAAACGAAGAGTAGAAGCCTTGAGCCTGTAGGGGATTTTTGAGTAGTCCGACCGTTAGAGTGAGAACAATAAATGTCGAGTACAGCATGAGACTCTTTGTTTTCCTATTAATGGCACGATTTGGATTGCTTTCACTCCACGTAAGCACTATAAAAATGATAAATCATTACTTATTAATTAGCATATATGTCCTAAAAGGAAACGATCATTAAAACTTGTGGATGAAATTGAGGTTTATAAATTTATTACCTTGAGTTCGTTTATTGAATGCGCCCACTTCATTTAGAAAAGCGGAGATAGTTCTTCCATAGAGAATATGAGTCATTTGGTTTGCGTTGATGGTGACATACAAAAGCAAATAAATGACAAAGGAAGGAAACGCTGGAGATTTGGACAGATTAGAAAATGCTGACGTTTTCCAAACGCGATTGAAGGCGTACGCAAAGTAAGACATGTTGAACACAATGACAAAGGACCACAAAATGTATCTGACACTACCTTTGATAAAGACCATCTTCTTCCTTTCGTAACTCCATTTGAAAGGAATACATTTGATGCCGTGGCCAAAATTGACAAAGTGGCGTATGGCGCGTGGTGCCATTTAATTGGCCATTTAAGTCACGTTGACTCTACGCTTTGAAGTGACAGCAACTGGTGTCGTACTGAGAGTAAGTGTTCGACTGACTGTCACAGTCGAAATCACCAAGCTAACTATATATGCGATAAGTTCTCGAGCTTTGTGTCGTGTATGTATCTTTAAGCCTCTTTTCTTTATATATAATTCAAGATAGCATATTTTATTTCTGATTTTCTTAATCGTTACTTTCGAAACCGTACGTGGTCGTCGTATGCTCAACGCTCAGACTCAACAATGCATGAAACGAATAAATAACGAAACGGTTTGGGCACCCTTAAATTCTCTTTAGTTATTGTATGGGTGGCGTCTCTAATTGTACAAAATGCTTTGTATACGTATCTAAAGCCGTCGTCGAACTTTCTTATTAATACGACGCTCACCTTGTTAATTGTGCCCGTGCTCGTCATGTTTTTGACTCATTTGGAACTTCAGAAAAGCTTCGTAGAAACCCAGGTAGAAACTCTTAAAAAGGCATTATATATGCTATTTGAACCGGAGTTGGAAAATAATCTCGGCGAATGATCACATTCAAAATATTAAGAGAAGCTAATTAAGGTAATGACATAGATTGCATAAACATTCGCACATCACCGTCTTTGACATCACTGACGACAATGCTAGTGGTACGCAATTTGTCCTTATCTCTCCTTTCATGGAATGTCTTTGGCTCGTTACTAAGGATTTTAAGTTTTCAAAACTCCCTTTTGCCTTTTCAAAAATAAGTATTCATCGAGTATTTGATTTCGGTTCGAGGAAACGGTTTTCAGCCACGATCTTAGAACCGTGACATGATCCTTCGTTATAAAATATTATCCTTTTAGTGTGTTCGATCATGAACGCGTCGCAGTTTCTGTATTACATTAAATTTGACATCACAATAATTTGCTTGCAATACGATGTTGCTTGAGTTGATTGCTTTGTGATGTTTGCCGTGCTGGTTTACAAAAGAATCCAAATATTTGAGACATTGTAATTTGTAAGGATCCAAATAAATGAAGCTTCTTTCAAATGTTTAGCTGTAAACAGCATTGCAAGTTTGAAAATATCTTAAAAGGAATTTTTTTATTTAGTCTGATATTATTTGTAGACATAGCATTATTATGCTACTTTTAGGACTTTTGTCAGTAGATATTTCACATTGAGTGTCAAGAGCGTTTCCTTTCTCTAGGCATGCATGATGTAATATCCAGTTACTTAAATTTACTTAAAGAATTCGTACATTTAATAAAAAACACCAAGTCCCCTCTTTTTTGTACTCGAGAAGAATGAACTGTGTAAAATGCTGAATGAATGTTTGCACTCGTACAAGCAAAAAAATGTTACTACATTTTTATATATAAATATAAATCAAGTTTCTCTTCAGCATTAGCCATATCCAAATGCACGCATGATGAATTATGGAGAAAAATTCCTCATCCACTCTTACATCCACAAGTTCCGTACCCCGCTATATCCCGAATCGGAAATATTTTAGCATGCATTACGGCAATATGCGGAATCGTATCAACAGAGCAATTTTAATATCACACTATAAAGCTCATTTGTGAAGAGAACATACTATATTCGTTTTTCAAAGTGCATATTTCTACAGTTTAAGAATGTTTCTACTGTAAGGAATTAACAAAGCTGAGAAAGAACAAAACATGTCATAAAGAATTTGCGAGCTTTCTTACAGTAGTGTTACAGTCGTAAAACTGTACTTAGTACACACTACGAGTGTTTAACGGTGTCTGGCCTTGTGTAATTTTCCCCCTATAAATCACAAACATTTTCAGTGTTTTTCATTGTCTTCCATAGTTTTTTCCAGTGTTTTCCACTATAGCAACCCCCCCCCCCCCCCGGTCGAGCTATCAGTTCTCGCGTTCGGTGCCAATGATAATAGGGTTCCAGTAATTCCAGTTCCAAAAAACGTGCGAGTGACTGTGAGACTGACTGAGAGTAAGAGTGAGAGGGGTGGAGCAAGGACGAGGACGACTCTTGGCTCTCTCTGCAGCGTGGCTTTGCTCTACGACGAGGGTTCTATTAGTAGATGTCTCTTTCCAACGCAGTGGACCAAATGGTCAAAGTCAAAAGGCAGACCCAAATTATCCTGCTCCTCTTTAACATATCGAGTTACGGTTAGTGATTTCAAGCGGACATTCTCAATTCCCAGTGACATAAGTTTTTCAAAAAAAAACATGAAAGTGAAGTGTACTACGACACCACCAAGAAATTCTACTCCGCAAACCCGACACCCCTCCCATCGACGGGGGAAACCGGACAACTGGGTACAGATTTTGAAATATGGACACAAAGGAAATCCGGGGAAGTCGGGCCAGGTTGCCGCCGACGCCGCCATCGCCGCCGCTATACAGGGGCTGCCACCGCGAAACCGTGGGAAAAGGTTTCCAATTCCACCGGTTAGTCCTGTGAAGCCCCAACCGCGTGCTCATAAACCCGCTAAACGCCAACAACTCAAGTCTGTTGCTCAGGTCCAGCCACAAGTTTCTGAGGCAACTTCTGTTCCATTGTGGATGGAGAAAGAATCAATGGACATCCCGCAGCAGCAGAAAAAGGACGAACATCCAGAGGTCCCCACAGCAACCGAACGGAGTTCTCGAAGCATGAATTTCGTTCTCAGTCATGGTTTAAAGTAAGATTCTGTCTTTTGACTTTTTATATTTTAATTCAGTTTAGATCATTATTAACGTTTGGATATTAAATGTTAATATTGTATTTTTGTTTCGTTATATAGACCCAAAGATGGTGTGAAACCGTACAAGTGTATTTTGTGCAGGGAGCCAATAAAGGCCTACAAGAACAAGAACGGTATCAAATATCATGCGCGATACCAGCACGGGCCGAAAGAAATGTGAGTGCATTGTTGTTTTAATTTTCTTTATTTAGTTATCTTATAATCATATTCATAATAATATTTTTAACAGGTAAATGAAATTATTTATAAAATTCTCTTTTCCAGATTCCAGTGCCGTATTTGCTCCAGACCATACAAAACTCGGGTGAGTTTTCTGAATCATCGTCGCAACGTGCATGCATTTGTTCAAGATGAACCTATAATAATAGATCTCTAACTAATGAGGATTCCTTAGAAAAGTTAGACATTAGCAACCTTAAATGGGAATCAGGCTATAGTGATGAAATTCATTCATAATTAGAATTTTTAATTTATGAACGAAATCGGAATTACGATTGATTCATTCATAAATTTTTGAATTCATTCATAATTTCGATTTTTTAATTTCGGTTCATTCATAAAACTATGACAATCAAAATTTTTAATTTATGAATGAAATCGAAATTATGAATGATTCATTCATAATAAAA